>JAPKIE010000005.1:0-165807 GCA_026725045.1 Vanrija sp. TS_01
CCCGCCCCGCCCCCCCCCCCCCCCCCCCCCCCCCCCCCCCCCCCCCCCCCCCCCCCCCCCCCCCCCCCCCCCCCCCCACCGTGCGGTGCAGAAAAGTGACAACAGTGCGGGGGTGCTCGGTGCGACGTGCGCATCGGGGCTAGAGCATACTGCTCAGTACCCATCCCCAACCCGGAAGGATGAGGCAGCAAAAGCAACAGAAAAAAAAAACACAACCACCTCACCCGCCAGGTACTGCGAGCACGTGCCACGTCGACGAAGGAACCGCAGGGCTATCGATCAACACTTACGAGGTAGAGCGAGCGGAGCGTGTCGACCTCGATACGCGAGTCAAAGCCGAAGCGGTCGTGGCCGACCTCGGTGATCTTCTCCTGGAGTGTGTGAGCGGGTGGGTGCGTGGGCAGCGGTTGCGTGAGTGCGGGTGGGTGCCAGGCTGGCTGGCTGGCTGGCTGGGCGCGACACGGACGGCCACGCGCCGAAGCAGGCAGGCAAGCGCAGCGCGTAGCGCGCACGCGTCTCGGCGCGGCTGACTCAGCGCACAAGCACGCAGAAGCGTGCGCTACACAGGCGCCCCGCACACAAGGCGACTCACAGTGCTGGTGCTGGTGGACATTTTGAGTGTTGGGAATGGGAGGAAAAGAGAGAAGCAACCCGGCGCGCTGATTATCTAAAAGGGAAACGGCGTGGTGGGTGCAGGCAGGCAGTGGTGACGAAGAGCGGGAAGGATGGGTCGGATGGGGCCTGGCTGGCTGGCTGGCTGGCTGGCTGACGGGCGGGCGGGCTGGCGGGTGTCGGGCGTCGCGGGCGTCGTCGAGCTGGGGTGGGTGCGGGCGGGCGGGCGGGCGGGGGTCTGGCGCGTCTGGCGTCGAGCTAGCTTGCTTGATGGACGGATGCGGCGGCGGCGGCAGGCCCAGGGATCAGGCGAAGGCACGGACGACGGGCGGCGGCGGCGGCGGGCTGCAAGCGGCGGCGGTCGCTGGCGCCGGTCGCTGCACTCGTGCACGCACTCGCTCGATCCAGGCGCTCGCTCGTGTCAAAGGCGGCTCTGTCGACTTTTTTTTTGCTTCGAGCGCGCGCGCGCGCCGCTTGCGCGCCAGCCATGGCTGGCGGCAGACCCTGAAACCATTACCGTCGATAGATTCAATACACACTTTGATCCTAATTTCGCTGCGACCCTGGGCACTGCCGCCGCCAAACGCCAAACAGTCGTGGACGGTGGTGTGAATCGACGCCGCCGCGACGCCTGCATCGTCGCGCGTGGCCGTCGCCCGCCGGCCCTGATCTCTCGCCCATCTCCTTGATCTCCTTCTCGTCGTCGAGGCCGCCTGCCAAACTCAAAGCTCAATGCGACCAGGTCTCACTCACTCACTCTCGTCCCGGAACCATCCGCATCCGGCCCTGTACCACCCGTAAATACGCACGCACGCACGTACGCACGCACGCCTGCACGCCCGTACGCCGTGCCACACCGATCCACAGTCCCCGATGCCAACACAAACAGCCTAGCCCTGACCATCCGTTTCCCGTTTCACAATCTCCAACGTGGCAACGCCGGCAACCCCGCGCACCCCCGGCCCGCAAGTACGCAATCAAGTGCATAGCATCCGACACGTTCTACATATCATACCAGGGCCACGGCGGAGTTTGGGTGGAAAAGAGCGAGAGAGAGAGAGATAGTAGGGAGGGAGGGAAAGAGAAAAGACACATCTGTCGCAGGTCCTAAAGATCTCAGATCCAGACATAATCGTCGTAGTGCCGGGTCAGTCGTCTTGCGAGACAAGACATCGTCGAGTCGTTTGTATGAGGGGGAAGGTCTGCAATAGCTCGCGGTCGATTCGATACCAGTTACAGCATGATTATATTCTAACGCCAATTCCTTTTTTCGGTGTCGTCGTCTCGGTGCGTGCCAATAGTCACAAGCCTATGCCACACCCTGCGTTCGTGCCCAGCCACGCACGCTGTCGAGAAGGTTTGTAATCGCAGTCGCGTCGCCAGCACGGACGTCGTTGAGGCTCACGCCCGCCTCGATACCCGCGTCAATGACGCAGTCCATCATGGCGAACAGGCCTTCGACGTTGGGCAGTCCGGTTCCGTCGGGGGCAAAGGCCGAGGATGGTACGGGCGGCTTCGGCTCCATACCCGAAAGGTGCTTGACGAGGAGGAAGATGACTTCACCTGAAATGAACGAGTTTGGAAACTGCGCAGCTCGCGGGTACTGGGGCGGCAACGTCTTGTTGACCCAGGCGAGGAGGTCGGCCTGGTGCTCATCCTCGGGAGGGTAGTACGAGCCAATCTGGGGTCGTCAGCAGACGTCGTGCAGACAATACGCCATCTACACTCACGCTTGGTCGGCCAACACTTCGCTCAGCAGTCGAGGCCCGGCGCATGTCTCTGCTAGGGCGCGAGGGGGTGGGCATGAGGCCGCTCGTGGCGCGCCCCCGTGTGCTGCCAGTGGTATCTAAGCTCATCTACGAGGTTGTCAGCTACGATGATCCAAGGGGCAACTAGGAACTCACAAGAACGCTGGCGTCACGGGGAGTGAGCTGGTTGACGTTCTCACGGCGGTTCGCGCGCTGAGCAGCATCACGCTGAGCAGGGCTGGGCGGGCGTGGCTGCAGAGCCTGAGCCTCAGCCAGAGGAATCGTAGGGATGTTGCACGACGACGTGACCGGCACCGTGTAGTCACGGGCAATAGTCGCCTTCATCAGAGCCTTCATCCAGTCGCGGAGCTCGCCCTGGTCCGACGACGAGAAGTAGTGAGGCTTCTCGTTGCCAGGGCCGACGAGGCGGAAGCCATAGTTGCCCGGGTTGGCGCTCTCGTCGACAATGATGCGGTGTCCCTTGAGGTCGATGTGGCCCTTGACGCGGTCCTCGTTCTCGCTCTTGAGGTAGTACAGGTGCGAGCCCTTGAGAACAAAGTACCGCGGCTTCCAGGTGTTGTAGCGCTCGCCACGCTTCTTCAGGTAGCCGACCTTGTCCGGCTTGCCAATCTGGCGAAGGGCAGCGCCGACAGCAGGCTCCCCATTTCCGCTGGTGCTGCTCGAGATGCGGCGCTCGGGAGCGGCAGCAGTCATCGTCGTCGTAGCCGGCTTGCTGTGCGAGAAGCCGAGACGCGAGCCGCTGCGGTCCGAACCAACAGGCGAGAGGGGAGTCGAGCCTGCGGGCGGCGGCTTCCTGTTACGGCCAAAGAAGCTGAGGCGGTCCGTCTTGTCGATGCTGCCCTTGTTGCGCTTGTGCGTAAGGGAACCTGTCGACTCACGCTTGGCAAGGCCAAGACCCTCCTTGACAGCGGCAGCCCCGGTGACCGGGCTGGCCGGAATGGAAGATGTCGAGCGAGACTGCGAGTGGCCGTTGGTAGCGGTGGCAGGCGTACCGTTGACGCTGGGACCGTTGCTGCCACCGCCGTTGATGTTGACTCTCTGATGAATGGCAGGTGACTCGACAGCGTGAACCTCGTCGATGGGCTGAGTGGTCGGGGTCATGCTGACCTTGCGGCCGTGCGACCAGGCCGAGTGCGGCGTGTCGTCCGAGGACTGCGACATGGGCGGTGTCGCATACGGCTGGGCGAACGCGCTGGGAGGAGCAGTGTAGTTACGCGAGCCCTGGCTGCTGGTGTGGCTGCTGTGGTCGTTGTTGGGGAGCGGCGAGGGGTGGTTGGACGAAGCAACCGACTGGGGCCTCCGCAACTCGGTGATGGCCTGAGCAATACGAACACGCTTGCCAAACTGGGGAATGTCCAGCTCCTTGAGCAAGTTGGCGTCGAGCTCGAGGAGGACATCGCCCGAAATGTCGTGCTCGATAAACTTGTCGCAGACAAACTGGTCAAAGTTCTTGCTCTTGGCCCATTCGACAACGTCCTCGACGGTCCAGGTCGTCGGGGGCTTGGCCGGGGCGTGGTGAGCAGTGCCGTCCTTGGGAGTGGCAGCGCCAGATGAGGTCGCCGTCGCCGTCGCGATCGGGGTCACAACAGGAGGGGTGGCAGGGATGGCAGATGGCTGCAGCTGCGAGTGCTCCACGGGCGGGGGCGTGTCAGCGGAGGGCACAGGCGCGAGCGGGGCCGGGGGAATGATGGGCGAGTTTGTAGCGTGCAGCGACGAGGTGCGGGCCGAAGGCGAGGCCACGACAGGAGGCTCCGTCACGGGCGCGGGCGGGGCTTGAGGGGTGGAGAGGGTGGACGAAGGCGACTCCTGCGCGCGGGTGGACGCAATGTGCGAGGCGGCAAACGCCGCAGCGCCAGTCACTGCTCCAGCCCCAAGAACACCGGCGCCGACGCCTGCTGCTGTGTGCGAGCCAGTGGTCGGCAGGTCGGCAGACTTCGCTGGCTCAGGCACCACAGGCTCCACCGACGACGGCGTGGAAGCGACAGCCGACGGAGCGTTGTCCGAGAGCTGCACAGGGGTAGGGACGGCGGGCTCGGAATGCTTGACGGTCGACGGCGGCGAGATCTCGGCGTCGTCAGGGTGCTCTACAATGGTCGGGGTGACGGACTGGGAGTGGCCGTTCAGGGTGTTGATGGCCCCAATAGGGTGCGAGTGGTGATGCACCGGCTCGTCATCGTCACTCTCGTCCGAGTAGATGAGATCCGCGACGGGTCCGCTCTCGCGTTGCCTGTCGCGCTCCTCGTTGGCGAGCTTGGCCTGTTCTGCGAGGCGGGCACGTGTGTCCGAGGCGATGCCAATAGGGCCGTCTGCCTCGTCGTCATCGTCGTCCTTGTCGGTGATAGCGACGGCGGCGGCTGCCTTCTCCTGAGGGTCCTTGAGCTGGACGCCCTTAGGGGTTGAGATTGTGTCGATTGCCTCCTGCACCTCGCCAATGGTGCTGTGGATGACATTGTGGCCGCCCTTGGAAACGGGGAGGGCCGACGAGGGAACACCGGTCACATCGAGCAGGCTGTTTCTGATGGTCGGGCCGCGCGAGTCGTTGTTCTGGTCGGGTACGGCAGCAAACGGCGATGCGAGCAGGCCGTTGCTCGAAGTGATACTTGGCTTCTCGGGCTCTGGCGTGACAATGCGCTGCTTGTCATCGTTCTTTGCCAAGTCGGTGGCCGGGGCCGAGGAGAGCGCCTTGGTGTTGTCGCTGTCGTCTGCAGCATCGTCTGCCGCATCCTCTGGATCATCCGAGATGTATGTGGCCGGGAAGAGGCCTTCCTCTCCCTTTGTGTTGCGACCCTAATGACAAATCAGCCGAGTGATTCACACACAAGCCGCGGGCGGGTCGATGGACGGCTCAGAGTGCCTGCGCCGTCCGTCGCACGAGCGACCCACGCAATCCAAGACACGCACCTTCCACCATCCGTCTCCGAAAGCGTCGTCCTTTTCGAGGACCTCGATCTTTTCGCCGGCGGTGAACTCGAGCTCGTCCCCGTGCTCGGCGACAAAGGTGTGGATGGCTGTGACAAAGACTGCCATTATGTGGGCGAGTTGAATGGGGGCGAAGGAAGAGTCAGACTACGACCCGATGGGTTCTGGGCGCTTTGGCTCTGTCCTGGCAGAGACTATTCGGGGTGCCGCCCGTCCGTGACGTATGTTGGCTGAGTGTGAAAAGTATGCCGTAGGAGGGCGGAGGAGTGCAAGATGTGAGATGCGGCGGGTTGACAGGAGGGGATGCAAGATGAATGGAATGGGTGTGATGTGTGGTGTGGTGTGGTGTGGTGGGTGGTGGTGTAGTTGGGAAGTAGCGTGGTTTCGGGTGGTGGGGTAGGTAGAAGTCGGTGTGTCGTCGTGGTTGGTTTGTGTGGGTGGGTGGGTGTCGTCGTCGTATCAGTGTGTGGAGTGTGGGTGTGTGTGATGTGTGTGGGTGTGATGTGTGTGGGCTGTGGGCTGTGGGCTGTGGGCCGTGTTGTTGACCGAGCAGAGGGGCTAAGTAAGGGGAGGGAGGGCAGCTGGGGGCGGGGGCAGGGGGGCAAAGCAAGGCAGAGCGGCGGCAGAGCAGCAGAGGCTCACAGTGTCCTGACGCACGCAGCAGAAACACAACCAGACGACCAAACAGTAGGTAGCAGCAGCAGCAGCGCAAGAAGAATATGACACCACTACTGCAGCATCAGCGCCAAGGCATCCAAGCCGCCGTCAGTTTCGCGCCGTGTCACAGCAACACTGCGGCGATGGCGACGGGTGCGAGCTGCTGCTGCTGGCTTGTTGCTACCTGCTGCACGCAAGCGTTGCAGGCTGCATGCACCACCAGCAGCACCCAACGGCCAATCACCCAGGCACCCATTTTGCGCGTCTGCACAGACCCGGAACCCACCCAACGTACCGCGCCAGTTGCCGCATCCGGAAGGTGGCAGCACTGGCAGCAAAGGCTGGCCAGGAATTCCGTCAGGCAAGTGATACAACGCCAGGAGGTCGTGACAGCAGCAGCAGCGATTAGTGTGTAATGCATCAAGGGCTGATTAGCAGCAGCCAGCAACGGCGGCGACCGCATCATAGGGGTTGGCTACGGCAGCAGCAGCAAGTGCTGCACGCGCTGCACGTTGCACAGCAATATGCGGCAGTTGCCATGGAACAAGACGCACACGGCCATCTGAACGGCGTGTCGCAGCCCGGCGGCACCCAGTCGGCGGCTGGGAAGATGCTAAAAACAAGCTCGCGCCTTGCCCTTCTCACTCGACGGGCATGTGGCATGAGTTGGGATGGATGCACAAACGTGGCAGTGGCATGGCAGGCGGTAGTCGTCATCACCATGTTCTGTGCGCCATATCGTCGATGCATAGCGGCGTGCTTGTTTGCTTGCTTGCTTGCCTGTCTGCTGCAGCAGCACACCCACCCACCCACCTCGCACCAACCCTACCTACCCCTACCCCGAGTGATCGCCCCAGTGAATATCACGGGAGGACCCTCGCCGCCAATAAGGCATTCTAAGCGCAGCGCCATCATCCCAGCCTCCCAAGCCCCCGCCAGGATGCGCCACGTGACCGCCGTCTGTGCTGAGCCTGCTGGGACCAATACGACGTCACAGCCGGCCCAAGTTCCACGTTCGCGGCGGCAGCGGCGGCGGCGAGTGAAGCGGGGTGCAGGGGTGCAGCTGCTGCACCTAGTCAGTGCTAGTGTCAGTGCCGCAGGCTGCTGCCACTTTGACGCGCGCGTAGAGCAACCAAGGGCCCACCGCCCACCACGTCCACGCATAATCTCCTTCACAACTAATATTGCAACCCACCCACCGCGGCAACAACAGTCGTCGACACCCACACACCCTCTCCCACACACCTCCCCCCCAACATCGCGCCCATGTCTGTCACAAAGGGCGTCATCCTCGTCGGCGGCCCGTCAAAGGGCACCCGCATGCGTCCCTTGACGCTCGACTGTGAGTCCGAGTCGCGGCGGCCACGAACGAGAGGCAGTACTGACCCGCATGCAGGCCCCAAGCCCCTCCTCCCCATCGCGGGCAAGGCAAGTCGCGCCGCGCGCCGCCGCAGCCAAGCTGACCCCGCAGCCCATGGTGTGGCATCCCCTTGCTGCGCTCGCGCAGGTGCCCGGCCTCACCGAGGTCCTGCTCGTCGGCTTCTACGAGGACTCGGTCATGGCGCCGTTTGTGCGCGAGGCGCAGCGCGAGTTCCCCAACATCAAGATTAGGTGAGTGCGGTGCGGGGGGTGGGAGGCAGCGTCGGCGTCGCTAGCTCGGTCGGCGCAGCGACGCGCCCATCGCCGGCGCGCCGACGCCCCCGCCCCCGTCCCCGCCCCCGCCCCATCACAACCCCCCTAACACCCCCAGCTACCTCCCAGAGTACCGCTCGCTCGGCACCGCAGGCGGTCTGTACCACTTCCGCGACTCGATCCTGCGCGCGCCGGTCCCGCAGCACATCTTCATCTGCAACATTGACATCGCGACGAGCTTCCCGTTCGCCGAGCTGCTCGAGGTGCACAACAAGCACCGCGGCGTCGGCACCATCATGGGCGTGCCCGTCAAGAAGGAGGTCGCGACGCGCTACGGCTCGATCGTGTACGACCCCGAGACGTCGCAGGTGCTCCACTATGTCGAGAAGCCGCAGGGGTGGATCTCCAACACGGCGAACGGTGGTGTTTACTGTGAGTCGGTCGTGACGCTTGCATCGTCATCTCGAATCTTGACTGACCCCCGCAGTGTTCGACAAGGCGCTCTTTGACGAGATCAAGGTCGCCATGGACGAGAAGACTGCCCGGGCAGCGTGAGTTGCCGCGATCGAAACAAGGAGCGCTGGCTGACACCCCCCCAGCGAGGACCCCCTCGTCGTGCTCGACGAGAACCTCCAGCTCGAGCAGGACGTGATCGAGCGCCTCGCCGCCGCCAAGAAGCTCTACGTGTACGAGAGCAAAGACTTCTGGCGCCAGATCAAGACTGCTGCGTGAGTCGCCCCTCTGCAGGCACCCAACTCACCCGCCCCCAGCTCCGCCGTCACCGCCAACGCGCTCTACCTGCAGCGCTTTGAGAAGACGCACCCCGACCTGCTGACCAAGGGGCCCAACATCACGCCGCCAGTGTACGTGCACCCCTCGGCGTCGATCGACCCGAGCGCAAAGGTCGGCCCCAACGTCGCCGTCGGCCCGCACGTCTTCATCGGCGAGGGCGCGCGCGTCGTCAACGCCATCGTGCTCGACAACTCGACAATCGACAAGCACGCCGTTGTCGTCAACGCCATCGTCGGGTCCAACTCGACGCTCGGACAGTGGGCACGCGTCGACGGCGAGCCCGAGCCCGAGACCGAGGTCAAGGGCAAGATCTCCGTGTCCGTCCTCGCGTCCGACGTCCAGGTCCTCCCCGAGACCCACGTCCGCTCGTGCATCGTCCTCCCCAACAAGTCGCTGTCAAAGAACGCGGCCAACCAGGTCCTCCTCTAGACGCGTGGTTTCATCTTCATCTCTATACTATTGGCCGTGCTGGGCGCTGTGCACAGGCGACTAGATGAGTGGCACGCCTACAATCGCCGTCGCCATGCATGCATTGAGTGTATATCAGGATAGTGTGTGGGGTGGAGTTGCGGGTTCGCCTCGTCGTGGTCGTCGTTGTCGTCGTAATCGCAGTCGTTCTGGCATGTGTGGCCGATGCCACCGCCTACATCTCCAACAGCCTGGTGGTCAGTAAACATCCCGCACCCCCGCCCACACCCCCACTCACCTGTCAATGGCGTGCCCGAGGTCGTCGCCGCACGAATACAACACCGCGTCGACAATCTCCTCGTCGAGAGCCGGGAACATCTGGTGCAGCGTCATGACGTTGGCTGCGCGCGCCTGCTCGCGCGCATACTCCTCGTGGCTCGCCTCGAGCGTGTGATGCATCTGCGCCGCGTAGTCTGGTGTCGGCTCGCGCGGTGTGCCGCTGGGCGCGTCAGCAAGAGTAACGGCAGCTACGTACCTTGGCGTCGGGTCGCCGGGCGAGATGCCCAGCTGGGCAAGCAGGTGGCTCGGCGGCGCCGGCTCGCCCCGCCCGTGGATGTACTGCGGGGCCGGGACAGCGACCGGCATCGAGCCGTGCGGGTTGTGCGCGCGGTGCTCGTGCTGCCTGTCGCGCGACCCGCCCGGAGCCCAGCGGTCGACGACCTCGTCGTCGCCGCTCTCGCTGCTGCTCTCGGTCGCCTGCTGCTGCATGTCCTGCAGGATCTTGCTGATCGTGTTGAGCGGGCGCGAGACGGCCTCCTTGGCCGCGTCGCCCGTCCGCTGGAAGAAGCGCTTGGTGCCATCCAGCGCGGCCGCCGTCGCGGGCAGCGCGAGTTGTCGGGCCGGTTCCTCGCCTGGCGTCGTGGCCCACGGCGAGATCTCGTTGTTCCCCGAGGGTATGGACGAGCGCGCGCGCGGCGAGCTGGGCGACGCCGGGAGCTCCTGGATCGCCTTTTCGACATTGGACTCAAACTCCTCCTGGGTGATGTTGGACAGGCTCGACGCGTCCATCGTCTCGATGAACTGAATCGCGCCCTGCAAACTGGACAGGTAGTAGCCCGCCTCGCCCTGGAGCTTCTCTGCGTTGCGGAACCGGGAAATGTACTCGATGTTGGAGAGCATGTTCTCGGGCGCAGCGCGGAGGACGACAAAGATGAGGATGGGCACGAATGCGTCGGCGCTGGTCGCGTCCGAGCCCGACGTATGTCGGATGAGGCCAAAGATGACCTTGCAGCAGTTTAGAATGCAGATCATCTTGTCTCGAGGCGCCTTGTAGTGGTTGATTTTCAGCAGCTCCTGCTCCGCAAACCCGAGGAAGCCCTGCGTCGCCTCGTTCTCCGGCACGTCGAGGTGGTACCCGCGCACCCAGCTGAACAGGCGCACGCGCTGCTCGAACACGGCGTCGCGCTCGAGGTCGTCGGTGGTGATGGTTTGGCCGTTTGTCAGCTGGGGTGTGAAGGTGCTGGAGTGGTGTGAGCGAGCGCGACATCGTCGACACAGAGGCACCGTCGCCACACTCACAAAGGATACAGCCGGTTCATCACGAGCTTCTCCATGGCCTCGAGCGCATTGTCAAACTCTGCTGGTGACTGCGACTTCCACGGCTCGACAGTGGTCATCTTCTCGGCGATAAACTGGGCGTCAGCCTCACGCGGCTCAACCGCACACCTACACTCAAGAAATCGCGGACGAGCTTGATCTGCTCGTTAATCGTAAACGGCTTCTTGGCAAAGTTTGTCAAGAAGCTGGGCTGTCAGCGGCGCATTGTTCCCCACACCCACCTCTTGAGATACCGCGCGATGGGGTCGGCTGGGCGGCTGCGCAGGTCCTTGAGGAAGCCAGCAAAGTTGAACACTGGCTCGTCGCCCGTACTCTCGGCGTCGCCACTCTCAGCACGCACGACGCGGCGCGGGCGCGCAGCCGGCGTGTCGGGCGTGCCGGACCTGCTGGCCTGCTGCGAGCGAGCGGCCTGAGTCGGCGTGGCCTCGTTCGAGCCTGGCCGGCGGGGCGTTGCTGCCGGCGCCACGACCGGCGCCGCTACTGGCCCCGCAACGGCCGGTGCAGGCGTCGCGAACGGGTCAAACTCTGCGAGGTCGGGCGCGATGCGCAGCGCGCCAAGCGGCGCCTTGGCCGGCGCGCCAGGCGGCGTGCCGCTGCCGCTGCTGACGGCGCGGGCTGTAGGCGTCGCGGACGGCGTGACGAGCGACAGCGTGGGGCGCTTGAACGCGGCCGCGTTGAGGCTCGACCGGCGCGGCGGGCTCTCGGCCATGGCGAGTGCTGCTGGGCGCTGGGGGGAGCCGGAGAGGCCGGAGAGCGGCCGGCTCAGCGACGGCGACGGCGAGGCGGGCGTGGCGGCGGCGAGCGGGGTCGTCGGCGACGCCGTCGTCGACGAGGATGACAGGTGCGAGCTGGGCGAGGGGGGCGGGAGCGGGGCGTCGACTTGCGGTGCGCCGTCGTGCCCGTTGGTGTCGAGCGAGTGTGATGATGGTGCAGTGGTGCCAGCCGTGTCATCCTGTGCGCTGCTGTTCAAAGTGCCAGTGTCTGTGTCTGTGCTCGCAGCCGCGCTGGGTGGAGGCGCGGGGCGCGGCGGCGACGTGAGGTCCACGACGGTGGATGTTGCTGCTGCTGCTGCCGCTGCTGGCTCGTGCACGGGCAGTGACGCAGCGTCGTCTGTCGTGACCTTGGGCGCTGGTGCGGCGGGGGCCGGGGCCGGTGCTGGTGCTGCGGATGACGCCGGTGACGCTGGTGACGCCGGCGCTGACGCCGGCGCACTGTCGGTGTGTGTGCTGGCCGGGGGGGTGGCGGCCATGGGTGCGGTGCGGCGAGATGGACGATGTTTACGTTGTTGTGCTGCAACAGAGTTCTGTCGGCGGTGATCGATATGAAATGCCGTGGCGTGTTGGTGCTGCGTGTGTGTGTGGTCGATGAGCTTGCAGTCAGCGGGGCCCACGGATACTGCACCGAGCCAAGCCAGCCAGCCAGATCGATGCGGGCGAGACTGGGCTGGCTGGGCTGGCGTGCATCCTTGCATGCATGCCGCTGCTGCGGCGTGGTGCTGCCCGCCTCATCGCCGGCAGACCGAGAGAGAGCAGCGACAGGGACGCCCGCCGCCGACTCCTGGCGGGCGGCAAGTCGGCTCTCCCCTGAAGCGCCAGCCTAACTCCTGGCCCTGGGGGGGTGCAGGCTGCTGCTAGCTGCTGCCGCGCTGGTTACGCTCGCCGCTCTCCTCTCCGCACATCGCCCACGTGTCGCGGCCAACACTCTTAACTCTTGCACTCTCAACTCTCAGATCTTCAAATGGACGTCTGCAAAGACGCGTCTCTGCCACCCAGTCCGTTCTATGCAGCACAGCCTAGCTAGTCCCTCGCTGGGTAGTAGCCCCTGGTGCAGCAGCAGCAGCAGCACCACCACCACCACCAGCAAATCACTCCCGCATCCTTTCCTCACCGATTCACTGATCATCGGGGCACGCCTAACTCTCGCCCATTCTCCTCGCCCTGACCTGTGCACCAGGCACCATAACACCCCCTCGTGTGAGAGTGTACGACTCTACCGACACGTTCCGCGGCGACGACAAAGAGACCACCACCAGCTTGCAACTCGTGACTCATAACATCAGACCTGGCATTCGCAGGCTTACGAGGGTGGCGTAGGAAGGGGAGGGTGGTGAGCAATAGGGGATGGGTGGGTGGATAGAGAGACGAAATGCCAATGGGAATCCAGGGCCATCGTCGCGACAACGGTGGTTCAGACACGCATGGTATCATTGATCATGTGTCAAGGGCCATGGCACCGACACAATAGACAAGGGTTAATGAGAGGACGGGCGTAATAGTCGAGAGAAACGAGAAAGACGCGTAGCAGTACAAAGAAAGACTGTGGAAGCTTGCAGCAGACGTGTGTGTGCAAGAGCCGATTAGAGAACGACACACTTGCCGCCCTTGCCGTTCCGTCCCTTGCCCTTCTTGCCGTTCTGAACATCAGTCAGCGTTGGCCTGGGCTGCATTCACTCACCGAGGTGGTCAGCGCCTGGCGCGTAGCCACCTGGAAGACCTCCTTGACACCCTCGCCAGTCTTGGCCGAGCACTCGACGTAGCCCTGGGCGCCAATCTTCTGGGCGACAGCGACACCGTCGTTGCGCGCGACGGGGCGCTGGTTCATGCGGGCAAGGTCCTGGATAGTCTTGGGGTCATCACGGAGATCCTTCTTGCACGCGACGAGAACGATGGGGAGGCCCTGGCAGAAGTGCATGACCTCGGAGATCCACTGGGGGGGTGTTAGACTATTAACCGTTCGACTTTCTTCAGCTCCGGCACGCACCTTTTCTTGGACGTTGTCGAGCGAGTCGGGCGAGTCAACGGCAAAGCAGATAAGGATGACGTGCGAGTCGGGGTACGAGAGAGGCCTCAGGCGGCTGCGCGGGGGGTTAGACGAGCTCACCACGCATCACTTGTCCGCGGCCACTCGCGACTCACTCGTAGTCCTCCTGGCCAGCGGTATCCCAAAGGGCAAGCTCGACCTTCTTTCCGTCGACCTCGACATCGGCAACGTAGTTCTCGAAAACTGTGGGAACGTAGACCTAGATCATGGATCAGTATTAATTGGCGCAAACACAGGTCGGCGGCTTGAGCGCGGGCTGCGCACGTACCTCGGGGAACATGCCCTTGCTGAAGACGATGAGACTGGAAAGGGAGGGGTATTGTCAGTACGGTGGGTGGCGATGCATGGAGATTAGGGTGGCGGGGACGGTGCCGTCCGCGCGCGCAGCGGGAGCCTCGGCGAACGCGCAAGTGCAAGCGGCGATGTGCGCGGGCGTGGTAGCGGCCAGGTGCCGCTGCAGTATAACAACGCCCATGGGCTCATCTGTCCGCTCGCTCTACCACTGTGCTATCCGCCCGCTCCCCAAAGCAGCATCACCTAGCTGGCTGGCTGGTTGGTTGACTGGCAGGCTGGCTGGCCGCCCACACTGCCGGCACGCAGGGAGGCACTTGTCACGCGCGCGCCTCTTCGCCGCCCGTCGCGCTTTAAAACCCCTGCTATACAACTCACAGACACGTCTTTCCGCACGCGCCGTCACCTGGTATGAGTGTCAGCTATGCATCGTCGCGTGGTTTTCGGGGCATGGTAGTTGCTGGACAGTGGTTGGATGCCTGGCAGGCTGGGGGAAGGGGGGCTGGGGGCGGCGGCGTGGAATGTCGTGGGTTGATGTGTTGGGTGGTAGTGGGGGCAAGGAAGGGGGGACTGAGAGTCGCCGCAGGGGGGTAGGTGACAGGACAGGCTTGAGCTGTCGTGTCTGGGTGTCGCGGTGTGTGGGTTGTGGTCGTGCATGAAGGGGGTGCAGGATTGTCGCGCTGTACGTACCGACAATGACGAGCTTTCGCCTGATCTCGCCGGACATGGTGTGTGCTGTTGCGAGGTTTGGGGTTGTGGGTGTAAGAGAGAAGAGTGGTTGAAGAGGAGGTGTGGTTTGAGAAAAGATGCACGAGTGGTGGTGGTGGTGGATGGATGGGTGGATGGATTCGACGGCGCGCGCTGGTCGTCGTTGGCAGCTGCTGCAGTGAGTGAGTGAGAGAGAAGGGGGGAGGGGGGGGTGTAAGGGGGGGCGGTGACAGGCAGGCAGGCTGTAGGGCGGGCGGGCACTGTATGGGGGGGGGATGGAAGTGTCGGTTGAGGGACGGGGGCGATGGGTGCAGTGCAGGTTGAGGGTGCTGTGTGCTGGCTGGCTGGCTGGCTGGCTGCCTGCCTGCCTGCCTGCCTGCCTGCCTGCCTGCCTGCCTGCCTGCCTGCCTGCCTGCCTGGATGGGTGGGTGCTGGCTAGCTGGCAGGCTGGTACAATGTGTGCATGCAGGGAAGGAAGCAAGCTGAGGCCGCTGCTGCTGCTGCCGCCGCCGCCGCAGCGCAGCGACACGGTGACGGGGGCGCGGCGGCGACAGCACAGGGCAACAGCGCGGGGGCAACACGAGTCACGACGCACCGGAAAGGGGGTCACGTGTTTAAGTTTGAACACGCGCTCGCCCGCCTGCGCGCCCGCCTGCGCGCACCGCCGTGGCGACCACGCTCGGTGGGCGCGCGCGTCCATCGTCTCACCTTTTCTTTGGTCGTCGTGTGGTGCGTGGCGCCGCCGCAAAACACTGTGCTGCGAAATAGACACCCTGCACAGCATCGCGGCGGCATGCATAGCCCGGCACCGTCCGTCGGCCATGAACAAGTGCGCGCACTGCAACCGCGTCATGTCATGCAAGACAAGACAAGATTGATGCACATATGCACACCGCGCACACCGCCGCATATCCATGTGCTGCGCGCCCACGCCCACCGCGGGCGTCACTTTCCAAGCCCGCGTCTTGGCACGCAATCATCATCGAAAGCGAGCCAATTCCGAAACTCGCCGGCGCTACTGAAGCAGCAGCAGCACTTGGGCACGACGCGTCACATCCTTCCGCGCCACCACCCACCCCCATCTGGCCTAAACACAGCATCTAGTAGAACAACAAACGCGCCGTGGAAAGCGGACCGCGCCTTCTCCGCCGTACTCGCAGCATACTCCAACACCCCCACACCCCACTCCGTAAAGGCCGGCAGTCTGCTCACGCTTGACGAGACGCTACGACGCCGTGCCTCCGCCCTTCCCCCGCACGACTACACCACACTCACTTGTGTCATTCATTCTCACGATCTTACAACCAAGCTATCCTGACATTCCTTACTCGAGCCTCATACCTTTGGCCACGCGCGGCGCTGACCTTCCCCGACTTCCCCGCTTCCCCGCCTACTTGTCCAGGCCAAGCGCCTCGCGGCGACCCTTGCTCTGCGGATCGAAGAACGGGCGCTCGCCGAGGCTGACAGACCTGGTCCCCTCGCGGAGCTCGGTCGTGTCCCACGTTCGGGCATGGTACGTGCTGCGGTTGTCCCAGATAGCCAGGTTGTTCTCCTCCCAGCGGAAGCGCGTCTGGATGTCGTGGTTAGACGCGACGTGGTCCCAGAGGAACTCGAGCAGGTTGTCGCTCTCGGCGGCCGTGAGCTCGTTGATCCGGCGCGTAAAGTTGCGCGGGACGAAGAGCGTCTTCCACCCCGTCGTGGGGTTGGTCCTTATCACGGGGTGCACCGCGTCGAGCTCGGGCCCCGTGTTCTCGGGTGCGCCGCGCGAGATGTCGCGCAGCCGCTGGCCGTGCTCGCTGATGTTGTCGTGGAAGTGCGAGCCGTCGTGGTACGCCGTCAGGCCCTCGAGGTAGGTGCGCGTCGCGGGCGACAGGCGCTCGTACGCGTCGTAGCCTGACGCCCATACCGTGTCGCCCCCGCCGTTGGACGGGAGCTTGCGCACCTGCAGCGTCGCGTAGTCTGACGGGACGCGCTCGAACGAAATGTCCGAGTGCTGTGGCGTGTGTCAGCTGGTGGTCATCATCACGCGTTCCTGCCTCCCCGCCTGAGACCCCACCCGCCTCCCGGCCCACTCACCCACTCGAGGTTGCCCTTGTGGCGGTTGAGGATGCTCGCCTGGTCCTGGCGTTTGAGTGCGCGGCTGCCCTGGTCGGCGCTCGAGATCTTGAGGATGCCGTCGCCGTGCTCCTCCCCCTGGAGGGTGTACGGGTGGATATGGATACCCGAGGTCGGCGGCTTGCCGCCCGCCAAGCCGAGCCGGTGGACGAGCACCTCCTGCTCCTTGGGGGTGATGATTGCGTCGCGGAAGAAGACGACGCCGCGCTCCGAGACGAGGCGCGCCAGCGCGGCGATCTTGGCCTCATCGTCGAGCACGTCGCGGATCGACAGCGACGGCTTGCCGTCCGTGGCGGCCGCGAGCGCGGGCGCGCGGAACTCGGTCCCGAGCGACGGCGACGTGTGGACGTGCGAGTGGGCCAGGAGGTCCGAGACGTCGGCCGTCGACGGCGTGTACGCCGGCACGCTGGCCGGCGGGGCGAACGCGCGCGCGGCCGCGTCGTGCGCGGCGGCCGAGGCGGCCGCACGGTCGAGCGGGCTGCTCGTGTGCCGTACCTTGCCGGCGTGGAACTTGATCTCGGGAGGCTGGTGTGCGACTGCTGTGGCCATTGCGTGCGGTGTCTGTTGCTTGTCGGTGTCTGTTGATTGGTTAGAGTCGGCCCTGGCGCGGTGGGCTGCGTCTTATACGCGCTCGCTCCCGGCGAGATGCGACAGGACAAGACACCACTGGTGCGTGCATATCACGTGAGATGCCATCGATATGGCGAGTACGAAGACGATTGAGAACACTGGCTGGATAACGACCTCCGAGCGAGCGAAGTGCGCCAGCGACCGACTACCCCCAGCGGCCATCTCCGGGTGTTGTCGCCACCGATCTGCTTGAGTAAGTAAGTCCCACGACTTAGCGTCATATCTCGTTGCTTTCTGCACCACGGTGCGCTAGTATTCCAGATACGCTGTGCGTGGTGCGCACTGGCGTGCTGGCGCCGTGTCGATGAGGCGAGTTGGCGCGCGCGGCGCGGCTTGCCAAATGCCATGACGACATCGGCCACAATCTAATCACCACTGCCACACTGCCTGCCTGCAACGGGATGCCAGTTCATACAACATGCATACAGGTGTCATTGTCGGGTCGGGTCGGTCTGGCGGGTAAGCGTGCTGCGTTCGGCCGCTCACGCAACTCACCATGCGAGCGCCAGCACAGCGAGGTATCCCAGCGCCGCGAGGCCAAACGCTTTCGCATAGCGCGGGGCCGCAGCGTTGCGCTGCTGGACGGCAAAGTCGCCGCGGCAGTCGGCGACGACGATGTCCCCGTCGCGCAGGAGCGCGGCCTTGAGTGCGTCGATGGGGCCGTCGCGCGGCGTACACAGGATCATGTAGGGGTCGTTGGCGGCAGTCCGCACCGCCGTGTTCCACACCGCGCGTCCGCCCGCGCCGCCGCACGCCTGCGGGACCCGCGTCGCGTCGGTCTGCGTGTACACGTCGCCCGAGGCGGTGATGAGGCAGCCCGACTCTTCGAGCGTGGACCAGATGGAGGAGAGCTGTCCTGCGGAGAGCGACATGGTGGGGTTGTGGGGGGGACGTCTACTCTGTCCTCAGCTCGCGGGTTTTCATGCGGCCGGCGCTGTCCTCAGCGTTGTTGTCGGCGCCAAGGGCCAAGATGGACGACAAGCTGCGCATGCAGCTCGCACCACCGCGCCCGTCTCAGCCCCACCCCCAACATCCCCCCACGCCCAGCGCCAAGATCCCACGCCGTGTTGATGCCAGTCGTCGCACTCAGCAGGCGGCGCAGTGAATGGCTGAAACAGATCGATCGTGGCGAACGAAAGCCGGCGTACGCACCCCCTATTCACGCGCCCTAGGCCGCCCTAGCGCCACACGGCCAAGCGGGCTGTTATCGCCCGCCAGTACCAGCGCACATGTGCAGTGCGTATCTGGGCCAAGAATGCACAAGAACACAAGCGCACAACACAAGCACAGTGACACGAGCACGGAAGGGTCTGGCGGCGCGGCGTGGGTGAAGCCGGCGCGCGCGTGCCAAGACTGGTGACGCCGCCAAGGCTCGGCACAAGCCTGCGCGTTTCGGGGTGGCCGAGCTTCTCGGCGCTGTTGGGCGCGTCGAGAGGTGACGAGCGCGTCATACAAGGTGCTGAGGCCGGCATGCATAATGCGTTCATTGTCTTTCATTATGCCTTGCCGCGACAACAAGTCAGTCGCGTCGGATCGTGGCCTTGCCGGCGTCTTCAGGCCGAAGCCAGCTAGCTCCTCGCTCCCAGCTGTGCCACACCGCAGAACCAAACCCATGCTCAGCCCCCCACTGCACAGCTCACGACGACCCACTGACCGCGCCGCACAGCATGTCTCTGCTCCACGCGACATGTTTCAGCTCACGCGCTCACGCGCTCACACTCGCACGTCAATGCAGACGCCACCGCCACGCCGCGTTGTCCGCCGCCGCACGTATCTTCGCGGCCATGCTAGCGAGATGGTAGTCCAGTTGACCGAGCGCTGATCAGCACTCACTGCATCAACCACTAAACCACACGCTCGTTATCTGCTCACCGGCCCTCCGCCCGCTCACATTCGCTCACTTACTCCCCCTTCATCTTCCCCCTCATCCCATGGCACCGGTCCCGCCCACTTCCGCGAACATATGGAACGCACTCGCCCATCCCGGCTGCCTGCTCGCCGACGCGGCAACCCTCCCTGCCATGCCCGGCGCCTGTTTGCTTCTCGGCGGGGAACCGTCGGCTGTAGACTCTGGGGCCGGAGGCGGACCAGCGGATGGGGGACTCGCCGCTCAGCCTGGTGAGGCAGGGCAGCGCCGGAACTCGCCGACTCAACCCACCAGCGTTGCTCTCGCCTTCCTCGTCATATCCGCCCGCTGGGCCCTCTCCCAGCCCCCCACACATTTCCAGCCCCGCATTATGGACCTGCACGCTCCCAGGCGCACCGCCACCAGCTGTCGCCTCCCTCCGTGCAGCGCTGACCGCCAGCACGTCAATAAAGGTCGTCGGGTGCGTATTCAACGCCGCACCGAGCGGCATAAGTCCCTCCCCCGGGCCCCCATCTCCGCCTGCATCGACTGCTACCCACACCGACCTGTCCGTCCGTTCGAGGGGTGCACGTATCCGCCCACCGTGGAAGGCAGCTGCCGCACTCGTCGCTCTGGTAACCACTTTGGGGTGAGTTTCGGCCGCGTCCCAGCTAACGCCAGGCTTCACACCTGAGACTATACACACATACATGACACGCCGGCACCGGACACTATGTAACACAAGGACGCTTCTGTACTCCCTCTTTTCCGCGTAGGTGCAGGACCTAGAGTCAGCCCACCTCCCCTCCCCCACGACTCACTACGCCGTGAGCATCGTCGCCGCGAGGGACACGACGCCGATCCACCCCCAGCCCCACCAGCCGAGGGGCACCTCCTCGCGCGCCTCGGCAGCGACCGCGCCGCGCTCCCACTCGTCGACAACGTGGTGGTCGCGCGCGAGCGAGGTGAGGATGCTGTCCGTGGCAGAAAGGAAGGACGCCGTCGAGGCTGCCGAGCTCGGCTCGGGCGGCAGCGGCGCCCCAGGCGGGGCGGGGAGGTACAGCGCCAGGCTGAGCGGGCTGGGGAGCATGGTGGGTGTGGAGTGGGCAGGCCAGAAAAGGAAGCGCGCAGGAAGCGCGCAGGTGAGGGCTTAAAGCCTGCGGGAGGTGGCCCCGCACCCGAGTCGAGGTTCCGGCAGGCCTGTGCGCGCACCCGACGCGGCGTTGCCTGGTGCCGCACGAGCCGCGTTGTGGGGCTTTTTTCAGACATTGTGCTACAAAGCTGGTAGACGAGTAGAGAACCAGGAGCGGGTCTCTTGCTCTGCTCTAGAGTAGCAGCTGTTCAATGATCTCCAGAGGCCACCGCCAACTCCCTACCACCTCGGCCGGCCGGTGCGTTCACAACGAACCGGAAAATTCTGGAGACACCAAAATTCATTCTTGATCGTATAACGGTTAGTATGCTCGCTTGTCACGCGGGAGATCGGGGTTCGATTCCCCGTCAGGAAGCATCGCAGCGCATTGAGCTACACCTTTTGCTGTTTGTTATTGGGCGGGGGAAGGGAAGGGGGTGAGGGAAGGCAGGGTGTGGAGGGTTGTGGCTGGAGTGGAGTGGGGGAGCGGAATGTGGCGGTGTGGCACTGGCAGTTAGAAACCGCTTGCGGCTGCACAACGTGTTGAAGTGCACCCAGCGCCCCGACGAGTATCAGAGTCCTACCCATGCACCTGGATCCACAGCCGGCTCGCTGAAACATTGCATAGGGTTCTTTACCTGCAGCAGATACGCTGTATGAAACATTACTCTCGCGACTCTTTCTTAGCCCGAGAAGAGGAGACGGAAGATGCGGATGTGCAGCGGGGCGTTGGCACGCTCCGCGCGGTAAGCGCGCATCTGCTCGACAGTGAGCCACGACTTGCGGCCAGTGTCGAGGTCAATCTCGGCCAGGCTCTTGGGGGTCGTGCGCTTCCAGTACCAGGCCCCGAGCCACATGCCGCACATAAGGGGCGCGGAGAGGAAGGTGTCTGGGGTGTCAGCTGGGGCCTACCGGGGGCGCGTACAGAAGAAGTTGTAGGCGGCAGCTTGGCCTGTGGGCATCTCACCGACGGGCCAGATGGCCTGAGTCTAGTCAGTGACACCCTCTCTGGAGCACGCCAACCCCCACACCTACAATGAAGAACTGGGCGATGATGATGAGGGTGATGAGCACGGCACCCATGTACGAGCCGTAGATGCCGCCGAGGGCACGGAAGGGGAGCTCCTCGACGCTGTGGCCCTGTAGCTTCCAGGCCTTGCGGAAGCGGATGTGGCTGATGCAGATGGCGAGCCAGGTGAAGAGCACGGAGAGGCCAGAGAGCTGGACGAGCCAGTTGAAGACGGTGGCGCCGACGTCCGGGATGAGGTTGATGAAGGCGATGGGGGCGGTGGCGAGGCAGATGAGGACGGAGATGAGGGGGCGGCCCGACTTGTCGACGTAGCGGAGAGCGCGGGGCGCGTAGCCGGTCTCAGCGAGCGCGGTCATGCAGCGCGATCCGGCGTAAACGGAGGACAGGCCAATAGAGAGAACCGAGACGCAGATGGTGGCGTTGACGAGGTCTGTGTGTTAGCGGCGGAGACGCCGGGGGCAGACCCACGGTTGAGGCCCTTGATGTTGGCCTTCTGCATGACGATAACGAAGGGGGACTTCTGGGCGCCGGTACCGATGTCGAGGAGCGGCTCGTTGTACGGGAGGGCGCAGGTGATGACAGTGAGAGAGGTGACGTAGATGAGGGTGATACGCCAGAACGAGTTCTTGACGGCGCCAGGCATGGAGCGACGGGGGTCCGGGGTCTCGGTCGCCGCCAGGCCCATGAGCTCGGTGCTGGGGTGGGTGTGAGTGGTGTGATCTGGGGCGGAGGCAGGGTGGTGCTGGCTTACCCGGAGTACGAGAAGGCGGCCGTGACAAACAGCTGAACGGGGTTAGGAACGCGGCCGGGAAATGGAGCATGTACCCACCGAGCAGAGACCCTTGAAGCCGTTGGCAAACGCGCCGGGGTCCTTCCAGTACGTGCCGCCAAGGTAGTGCTCGTACACGGTGCCCTTAGGGCCCTTGCCGGTGACGCAGACGAGGCCGATGATGATGAAGAGGATGACGACGAAGAGGCGGAGGATGGACGACCAGAACTCTTCTTCGGCGTAGCCGAGGGTGCCGAAGAGCGCGAAAATCTGGTGTCAGCGACGCCAGCAGCAAAACAACGTACAATGATGACGATCCAGAAGATGGTGATCCACGCGCCGAGGGGCACGTCGGTGGTCCAGTACTGGATTGTGAAGCCGGCGGCGGTGAGCTCGAGAGGGAGGGTGATGAGCCACTGGAACACGTCTGCAGTGAGGTTAGCCGTGTCTAGTTTTCTGCGACGCACAGTTCCACGCCATGGCGCACGCAAACGACGGGTCGATGAAGCGGCTCGCGAGGGTGTAGAAGCCGCCCGAGACGGGGTACACGATTGCCATTTCGCCGAGCGCCTGGACGACCTGGAGGTGTGTGAGCGCGCTCGGGTTTTAAACAGCACGCACATTCATGAGCATGACACCCATGACGACCCAGCTGATGATGACGGCCGCCGGGCCGCCGGTCTGCAGCGCCGAACCGGAACCGATCTGGCGGGCGTCAGCATGTGGCGCGCGGAGCGCGACGCACGAAAAGACCGGTGCCGATCGAGCCGGACACGGCAATCATCTGCAGGTGGCGCGGCTTCATCTGCTGCTGGAGCAGTGGCTGGTCGTGCGCGAGCAGCTCCTTGGGGATGTCGCCGTGGCCGACGAGACCGCTGGCGGTGTCAGCGGGTGAGCGGGTGTGGCGGGTGCTCGCACCGGCGGCCGGCTGCCACCGACGCCCTCCGTGCACGCTCCACTCACCGCGTGGTACCCGGCGCACGCTTGAAGCTTTCAAGCGACAGGCCGAGTCGGGTCAGCGCCGTCTCCTTGGACGGGTCGTAGAAGTCGCTGCTGGCGCCCGAGCCGACGACGCTGCCGGGGTGCACGCTGATGGTCGCGCCGACATCGTGCGCGCTCTTGGTCTCGGGGTGCTGGCCCTTCTCCTCGAGGCTGAGGCCGAGGCCGAACGGGTGGTGTTCTCCCATGGGTGTGGTGGTGTGTGGTTAGGTGTGCAGTCGAAAAGGACAGTGGTGGGCCCAGCCCAGTTGTTGCTAAGTAGTGAGAGTGGATGTGATGAGAGACGAGCTCGCTCGGGTCAGCGGGTTTCAGTTTCCTCTGCATGTGCCAAGCATGTCTCTGCGTGGGTCGCTGTCTCAGAGGCCTGGTAGTGCAGCAGCAGCCCGCTCCTGGCATGCGCAACGCAGCAGTCGCGTGCGTATCAGAAAACCAGCGGCGAGCGCGGGCCCCGACCCAGCGCGGGCACGCGCCACACTGCGGTTGTGATAGGCTATCGGGCAGCAGGGCCGCGCACACGCTCGCTCGTATCATGTGTCAGGTGAGGCGCGGGTGGCGCGTGCAGCAGCGGCCATTTCGCCATGGGGGGTCTGCATGCTGCGCGCGGCAGCACGGCGCGCCCGGTAGGCGGATATCCGATGGCGCCGGCGGGAATTGCGCGAAACTGTGCTCCTGCTGCAGCGTGGTCGCGCTATCTGTGTAGGGGCGCGGTTCGTGTCCAGGTACTGGGCCCGCGTGGTGGATCGCGCCGCGTCGAAGTACGAGTTGGTCTGAGATACTGGAACGCCACACCACGCTGTTTGAAAGCAATGGCAGAAACCTCGCAGGCAGACACCGGCGTGCCGCCCCTACGACCCCCGCTGTTCCAGCTTCCCTTCCATCCAGCTTCCCCTCGCAGCTGGCGTTCCGGTTCTGCTCCGCTTCACGGGGGCCCGAATGGCCGGAACATGAAGCGCCCGAGCTCGATTGCCGAGGCCCCGCCGCACGCAGGCCCCGCCTCCAAGCCAAGCCAGGGCGGACTGCCACACGGTGTCAACGCGTTCCGAGGTCAGCGGGCGGCGGCAGGTTCCGCGTGCACGTCAGTGTGGCAGCGTGGCCATGCGTCAGAAGCAAGCAGCTGGGTGAGTCGTTGCGTTTCAGCGTTGCAGCGTTGCTCCGTTGCTGTCGGCCAGACCCATACACCACATCTATACAAATACCTCCCCTAGTTGGTAAAGAGGAGGCGGTACAAGCGCGTGTACCACGGGGCGGCGGCACGCTCAGCGCGGTACTGCGACGAAGTTAGCACGCTGCACCCGTGTCCATTGCTGTCAACTCACAGCACGCATCTCCTCGACCGTGAGCCACGACTTGCGGCCCGTGTCGAGGTCGATATCCCGTGCGCGGCGGGGGCGGTCCCGCTTCCAGATGTACGAGACGGCTGCGATAAAGATCATGATGGGCATGGCGAGGAAGGCGACTGGGAGTGGTCAGATGGGTCCGGGGACAGCCAGCTGCGGGACGCTGTACTCACGGAAGAACTGCTCGGCAGCCTCACGGCCGTGAGGCTGCTCGCCAATCGGCCAGACAGCAACGTAGAACTGCACGCAGATGATAAACACAATAAGCGTAGCGCCCATCCACGAGCCGACCGTGCCGCCCATGGCCCTGAACGGCAGCTCCTCGACACTGTGGCCCTGGAGCTTCCAGGCGCGGCGGAAACGGATGTGCGTGATGCAGATCGCGAGCCAGGTGAAGAGCGTCGACAGGCCGGACAGCGCCATGAGCCACTGGAAGACGAGGTCGCCGACGGGCGCGAGGTTGATGTAGGCGAGCGGGCCGGTCGCGATGACGATCAGCACCGAGTAGAGCGGGCGGCCGGCCTTGTCGACGTAGGTGAGGAACTTGGGGCCGTAGCCCTGCTCGGCGAGGGCCATCATGCAGCGCGAGCCGCCGTACGTCGCCGACAGGCCCATCGAGAGCACCGACACGCAGATGGTGGCGTTGACGAGGTGGTCGAGGCCCTTGAAGCCTGCCTTCTTCATAACAATAGTGAAGGGCGAGATCTGGGCGCCCGAGCCGATGTTGAGCAGCGGCTCGTTGTACGGCAGCGCGAGGCCGATAATGACCAGCGAGGTGATGTACACGAGCGTCACGCGCCAGAACGTGTTCTTGATGGCCGAGGGCATCGTCTCGCGCGGGTTGGGCGTCTCGGTCGCCGCGAGGCCGACGAGCTCGGTGCCCGAGTACGAGAAGGCTGCGGTCACGAACATCTGGGCGGCGTGTTAGCTGGCTAGCAGCCAGGCTGGCCTCTTCACACCGCCACACTCACGGCACAAACACCCTTGAAGCCGTTGGCGAACGCGCCCGGATCTTGCCAGTACCTGCCGCCCACGTATTCAGAGTACGCGCCGTCCTTGGGTCCGCCGCCACAGATGCACACGATGCCGATGATGGCGAAGATGATGACGAGCGCGAGCTTGAGCACCGAGCTCCAGAACTCGCCCTCGGCGTACCCCAGCGTCCCGAACAGGCAGATGATGATAACAAACACGTAAAAGATGGTGATCCACGCGCCGAGCGGCACAGCGTTGGTCCAGTACTGCACTGTCATGCCGGCGACGGTGAGCTCAAGAGGGAGGATCGTGAGCCACTGGAACGTGTCTTGCGCGTGCGTCAGCAATGTGTTTCGTCCGTACCCGCCTTCCCGCGCCACTTACAGTTCCAGCCCATGGCACAGGCAAACGACGGGTCCAGCATGCGGCTCGCGAGCGTGTAGAAGCCGCCGGAGACAGGGTACAGGATGCTCATCTCGCCCAGCGCCTGGGTGACGTTGACAAGCATGACACCCATGCTGATCCACGCGATGAGGACACCGGCGGGCCCGCCGGCCTGCAGCGCCGTGCCGGAGCCGACGAACAGACCGGTGCCGATCGACCCGCCGACGGCGATCATCTGCAGGTGGCGCGGCTTCATCTGCTGCTGGAGCAGCGGGTTGTCGTGCGTGCGGAACTCCTCGGGGATGTCGCCGTGGGTCACGAGGCCGCTGAGGGGGGGGGGTTAGTTGCTGCTGGGCTCCAGTGATTGCCGGCAAGCACCGCCGTCGCGCCAACTCACCGAGTCGTGCCCGGCGCGCGCTTGAAGCTCTCGCGCGTAACGCCCAGCCGCGTCCACTTGCTCTCCTTGGACGGGTCGTAGAACTCGCTGAAGCTCGGCTCCTTGACCTTGACGCTGGCCGTCGGCGACGCCGGAGCGGGCGCCGCGGCGTGCCCCAGCATGGCGGGGTTCTTCTCCTTGTCGAACATGGTGGCTGGCAGTGGCTACTGGGCCATGAAGTGGTGAGTAACAGTCAGTTGTGCGTCGGTCGGGCCAGACATCATCCGGGCAGCTAGCCTGCAGCCTGCAGCCAGCAGCCAGCAGCCAACAGCCTGCCTGCCTGCAGCTCGCCTGGCTCGGAGCGAGCTTGAGCAAATCCTCGCCCGCCGTCGAGTCATACGCGCCCACCCGCCCGCCGCATTCCCGACACAGGCCGAATCCGAGTGGTCGATGGCTCGCTTGGACTTCGGCATGCAGACTCGATAAGGGACGAGCAGGGTTGGACGGTTGCTGTTGCTCGCTGTTGTTGCGCCGAACAGCTCAGGAAACAACGAAAGATTTTTCCAACATCTGCTGTTTTTTTCACCGAGCCGAGGGCGCCGAGGGCTGTAAATGGCCGGAATACCTGGAATCGCCTTGGCGGTCCAGGGCCGACAAGTGCATCAATTTGCTGCTGCTAGGCGCGGACGGTGTCGGGCAGTAGTACGCGCTGGGGAACAGCAGGTTGATGCATGCACGTAGGCGGGCTGCCTGCTGTATGTGCTACCTACAACCTACAGCCGAGGCGACAGCGTTCATCCTGACAACTGGCGCAGATCACGACCGCGACTGGTTTCATGGCACAAAGTCTTCCACAAGGACCAGTCCACCGTCCTGCGCCAGTCTTCCGTCTCGCGTCCGGGGCTTGTATGAGTGTAGCAACCTGGGACATTGGGCCTCCGAAACGCCTGCATCTGAGCCCCTCTGTGGCAGTTGGCGGCGGCTCGCGAACATGGCTCGCCCGCAGGTGACTCGGTTGTCCAGATGGCTTCGGTCTTCTGCGTCAGTGAGAACCGCCGTGCCCAGGCTTAGCGTTCGCCCGCACATTGCATAGCTGGGCACGACACCAGCACGTTGAGCCAGTTGGTCTCATACTGGGGGACAGGCGCAGGCGCCGACAGAGTTCACCTACTGAGCGCCTTCGGCCTCACGAATGTGATCTCCACGCCACATTGCACACCCCAGACCTCGACACGCACCCCTCCTAGTCGCAGCCCCGGCGCCACAGTCCACCCCAAGTCAGTGCCCCGTCAGCGTCAGTCCACACTGCCCAGCCAGTCAGACGCGCGCCGCGCTCGAGCCCGCTCGCACCGTCCACCGCGCCCGCCCACTCGCCCCGGCTCAAACCCAGCAGCGTTTCGCTGGCCCCAGCGCGGTCCTCGGACGAATTTGGCCGACCAGGCCCGCGGCACGGCATCCACATACATATATCGTGTACACTGCGGCGCGGTGTCGTTAGAGCGCCGAGTCGTGTCGTGGCGGGGCGGGCGGGCGGGCGGGCGGCCGAGCGGCCGAGCGGTCAAGCGGTCAAGCTGGCGCCGGCCGGTCTATGCTGCGGCACACGCCTATTCCTTCTTGAAGTACTGCGATGTGACGGCCTGTCCTGCGATAAAGTTGAAGACGGTCTCGCCGGCGCCGAGGTAGCCCTCGGTGAAAGTGCGGATCGACGACTCGGGGATCTGCTCCGTCGCGGGGCTGTTTGAGAGCGCGAGAGCGTAGGGGTCATCAGGAGGCCAATGTCGTCGAGCCGTTGAGCGGTTAGGGTACAGAGTAGCGCGTCAGCGTGGGCACACGACCAGCGGCACAGAACGCGCTCAACACGGCGCACTTACGTGAAGCCCGTGGTCTTCTTGACACCGGCGAGGATGGTGGACACGGCGAGCGCGTCAACGGCGTAGTGGACGAGGCGACCGAGGACCATTGTGGCGATGTGTAGTGGATGGCGAATGGAGCGGTGTCGACGGTGTTGGCCGGCGGTTGCTTGTCTTGTAAAGTCGTTCGGCGCTGTTCGGCTCGACGCGCACAGGCGCCGGCACGCGTTGCTTGCAGGCGTTGCAGCGTATGCAGCGTGACGATCGTCAGGTCCTGGGTGAGGGGGGTGGGCAGGCCACGTGGTATTAGGTAATCACCCAGGGCAGGGCTGCCGCCGCCACTGCCAAGGAATGCCGCGCCCATGGCGGTGCATGGTGCACATTGGCCGCCGTCTCGACGGCCCTCGAGGGAGGGACCCCGCACGGCGCGGCGGTCGGCATAAAGAAGGCCTTGGACATGCAGCTACACTTTCCTACACTTTCCCCCCATCGCACACCCCATCACACCCAATGGACTACAAGCCCTCTGACTCTCGCTACCGCCAGCGTCAGCCCGCCCTCGAGGACCTCGACGTACCGCCGCCCTACTCGCCGCACGAGGCACCCCCCAGGCAGCAGCGCTGGCCGCGCGCGCTCCCGACCCCGCCGACGCAGGCGCCGCTGAGCCCCCTCGAGCTCGAGGTCAAGTACCCCGACGGACGGCGCCCCAGTGAGCGCGTGCACGAGCAGCAGCAGCAGCGCGCGCCGACGCCGCCCACACCAGGGTGGTACCGCAACCCCCCGTCGCAGGCGGCGCGGCGCAGCCCCCCGCGCGTCGCCGTGCCGCCGCCTGCCCCCGCGTCCGACTACCTCCTCTCGCCCACCCGCACCCTCCCGCCCGGCGCAGCGTTCCCGTTCGCTGCGCTTGCCGGGCCCAGCACCGAGCCATACGTCACGCCATACCCCGGTGGCCCGGGCACCTCGGCTGCAGCAGGCCCGAGCACGTCGCCTGCGCGCGCAGCCTCGCCCCGCCCCCCGGCGACCCTCACCTCCATCCCGCTCGGCGTGCTCCACCGCATCCTCCAGCTCACGCTCGACCCGCGCGCCACGCCAGAGCGATACCGTGCCGACCCCGAGGTTGAGAGCGCACGCCGCCTCTGGTGGCTGTTTAGGAGCATCCGCGGTGTCGACAGGCGCTTCTTCTTAGGTGTGTGCGGCGGCGTTTGCATTGACGCTGCGGCGCGGGCTTGACTGACTCACCCAGTTGCCACCTCGATTGTCCGCGCCCGCTTCCTGCCGATTTACCAGTCGCAGCTGCCGCCCGGCACGTCATCACACCCCTTCCCACCCGTTGGCAACGCCGAGGACGTGACCGCCGAGCCTGTCTTCAAGCGGCGCTCGCGCGAGGCGGCCGTGCTCGACCGCTTCGTTGCCGTGCGTGTGGGCGAGGACCTCCGCCGGGCTGAGAGCGAGCTGTGCGAGGATTCGGGCCACGAGATCGAGGTGTTCACGAGGCTGCAGGTGAGCTGTCTTGTGACTGACTCCAGCTCACACCCCCAGCCCGCTGCCAGGATCGAAGACCTCCTCCTGACCATCCCGCCCAACCTCATCACGCCGTGGGGCCCGCGCACGGCGCCACACGCAGCCCTGCCGCTCCCCCACACGCATCTGGCCGTGGCGCTTTCCCCGCTCTGGGCGCAGCTGCACCTCTCGTACGCGCCCATCACGGCCGCCAACCTGACCGGCTTCAACCGCGTCGGCCGCACTTTCATCGTCGAGGTGCGTCGCGGCCGCACGCCAGAGGAGACGGTGCGCAGGATCCACGAGGCGCTCGAGGATATCAGCCGCGGGCTGCTGCCTTGGGGCTCGCGCGTGGGCTGAGCGCGAGGGTGAGGTTTGGCCTCGCAGATGGTGGCGTGAGCATACAGGCTCAATCGTTTGGACCGTTGCAGACCCCGGCACTCGTCATACTTGCCACCCATAAGTAGAATAGAACTACGCCACACTCTCCGTAATACACCACCCACACCCACCATACTTGTAAGCTTGTAATACATCGGTGTAATGGTATAGATGTGCTGGGTATCGTCGTCGTGTTGTGCTACCGCTCACTACTCGCGCCGCTGCTCACTACTATGCGCCGTCGGCCGGCGCCGCACGCTCCGCGACCCACTTTCTGACCGCCTTGCGGCTCTCAGCGAGCACCCACGCCCTGCGCCAGCGGTTCTCCTTCTCCTTGTGCTCCTCTGGCGTCTCGGGCGCGTCCTCCACAGCGCCAGGAATGGGCGCGACACCCCAGTCGCGCCAGAGTTCCATGATGCGCCCGCAGCACGGCCAGATGTCCTCCCATGCGACGTCGAAAAGAACATACCACCCGTCCGGCAGGGCTATCCGCTCGAGACGCGTCGCGAGCAGGATCGACGTGACGGCCAGCACATGCGGCGGCTGCTGCGCGTACAGCGGGGTGAGGAGGCTGGCGTGAGCGTCGTAACAAGACGGCACACCCACGCGTCGTTGAGTATCGACCAGCACCGCTGTGCAATGTCGCCCTCGAACACTAAGTCCAGAATGCGCAGGTAGTTGACCACGTGCGAGTACGGCAGGTCGACCTGCATGTTGAAGCCGAGGCGCTTGAGGATCTGGAGCTCGTTGTACTGGATCGCGTCTTTCCCTGGCGTGTCAGCGGCTAGCTGTTGGCGGCACCCTCACACTCCCAAAACACCGTGCTGTGGAAGCTCGGCACGTCAAACTTGAGCCCGTCCCACAGCTTGCCGCCGAGCGCAAGCGCCGACAGGTCCGTGCCGGCCGGCAGCGCGAGCAGGTGCTGCACGCGCACCTGGAGGAACATGTACGTGTTAATGAGGTCGCGCAGGCGCACCGGCGTCTCGTTGAGCTTTGTCGCGAGGTAGAGGCAGGATACGGACAGGTCCTGGGGTGAGTCGTGGGCCACGGCGCGGCACGTACGTTGACACCAAAGGTCGCGAGCGACGACACGTAGAAGAAGCGGTGGAAGACGACCTGCGCCGTCGCCATCGTGCTCTGCGGCCTGGGTCGTCAGCTTGCCGCATGCCGCAGGCGGCTCACAGCTCGAGCAGCACGCCCGCCTCCTGGATGAGCATGCACCCCACGGCGCGGAGGTCGGACTCGAGCTCGGGCGGCACGCCATCGGCGCCTGACGGCGTGTCAAGGATCTGCGCCAGCGTGGCGAGGGGGTGCGGGCGAGGCGGCATGGGGGTGGGGCTGGTGAGTCAACAACAACGCAGGATGGCCTTGCGGCGATGTCATGTCCGAAGTGATCTACGAGGTGGAGGTCGTTGGCGTGGGATAAATGGCACAAAAATGCCACATTGAAATTTAGACAGCGCCGCGTGCTGCCTGCCAGCGCTGGCCGCTGGCGGCTCTTCGGCGTAGTTGCCACTTGGCGTTGAACAAAAGTCGGAAACGACCACCACACGACCATTGTCGCACGCCCATCTCACCGGCCACCGCAGCCCCCCTCTCGACACCTACACCACACCACACACCGCCATCATGTCCGACGACGACTGGGGTGCGTGTGCTCGGCGCTTGCGTTGCACGGCGGCCAGCCAGCTGACACAATCACAGACGTTGACGTCGACACGCCGTCGACCTCCACCCCGCAGCCGACCATCGCGCTGCCCAAGCCCACGCAGAACAAGTGGGCCGGCGAGGACGAGGAGGAGGTGGGTGTGGAATGTGATGGCGTGGCGTGCGCGCGCGGAGCCACCGGCGCGGTGTCCGTGCGCGGACGGCCAGGCCACATGCCGCTGCTGCCGCTAGCTCCACTTGCTAACGCATGTGCCACAGGACGACTGGGATGTCTCGGACACGGAGAAGAAGGCCGCCCCGGCGCCCAAGGCTGCCGTCGCGCCACCCAAGAAGAAGATGACGCTCAAGCAGAAGCTTGCTGAGAAGGAGCGTCTCGCTGCCGAGGCTGTGAGTGTGTGAAGGAGGTGGGGCTGTCGCGCGGGGCGAGTGGGAGGAGGCGGCCGAGGCGAGGCCGGGCGTCGTGGTGTAGCAGTGTCGCGATGTCGCTGGCTTGGAGACGGCGATATTGCGCCAGATCGGCAGAGCTGCGACGGAGCCACGACGTCAGCCCCAACCCCCTTTGCTGCCTCCCACCCCGCCCCCGCCGGCCTTCGGCCGACGTTGCCGACGTGGTCATGTGCTAACGCCTCAGCGCGAGCGCGGCGACACCAACGACCTCATCGACGAGCGGACAGAGCAGGACAGGCGGCGAGAGGCGCGCCAGAAGGAGCTGGACGCCGACCTGGCGGTCGCGTCCGACCTGATGGGCGACCTGTCTGTCGACCGCGGCGACGCGCTCAAGGCCGTGCTCACCGCCAAGCCGACGACCAAGGCCGACTTTGCCGAGCTGTCGCGCAACATCATTGTCGCCATCACGAGCAAGCACGAGTCGAACGGGCTGTACCCCGGCTTTGTGGAGCAGCTGGCCAAGGACCTCGTCGAGTCGCTCTCGGCCGTGCAGACGCGCAAGGTTTCGTCGTCGCTGTCGGTCATCGGCAACACCAAGCAGCAGGAGGAGCGCGACAAGGCGTCGGGCAAGAAGAAGGGCGGCGCGGCCAAGCCCAAGCTCGGCGCGACCAAGGCGCTCGGCTCAAAGGTCGACACCGAGGCTTACGACGACGTCCTCGACGACGACGACTTTATGTAGAGTGGTACATGGATTGCATGGTGGGGGCGTGGTGGTGGCAGCAGGCGTGGTGGCGTAGCAGCATAGGTGCTACATCCATCTACTGATCTACTGATCTACGCCGGCGCCGGCGCCGTCGGCAAGCCGCGCCTCACACAGGCCCAGGAGCTCGTCAATACGCGCCAGACGGCGCGCGTCGTCGCCGTACTTTCTCTCGAGGGCGGCGACATTCTCCAGCCCGAGGCGGAGCACGTGTCGCTGGGCACACAGGCCGTCCTCCTCGCCGTCGAGCTGAATCTCACGCAAGGCGAGGCGATGCCGTTCGGCCCGCGCCCCGGGGTCAGCGGTGGCCCCGGCCCCGGCCGTGGCCGCGACGCGCGCCCAGCCAACCTCGCGCGCGTCGCGGCGCACGGCGTCGAGGCGCGCGTCAACCGCGGCGGCGACGGACGCCAGCTCGCCCCGCATGAACCCGAGGCGGAGGAGCCCGAGTGTGTGCATTTCGACCAGGAAGCCGTGCCCGCCCCGTGCGGCGGCGACCGCCTCGCGCGCACGGCGGGTATCGTGGGCGGCGCTCGCGCCGCCCAGCATCGCGAGCACCGAGTCTACCGCGCCGAGGAGCGCGGCCGCGCGCCCCGCCGTCTCGGGCGAGTCAAGCGACGCGATCGTGTCGACGAGCTTCAGAAAGGCCGTGTCGATGTCCGTGTCCCCCGCGGCGGCGGCGACGGCGACGGTGACGCCGGCGGGAGTGGGTATGGTTACTGTCGTGGGCGCGACACCGTCTGCCGGTCAGTCAGCGCGTGCGGCGCGCCGCGTCCTTACCCATTGTCTGTGAAGAGGTGGCAAGTGGACGACAGTTCGCCCGTTGTAGCATTGTTTACAGCCAGCTATCGCGCATGCGCCATGACGTGCGGCGGCGCAGGCTGCACAGACCACCTCTGTGAAGAGGTGGCAAGTGGACGACAGTTCGCCCGTTGTAGCATTGTTTACAGCCAGCTATCGCGCATGCGCCATGACGTGCGGCGGCGCAGGCTGCACAGACCACCCCCCCTCCCCCCGGGCGACCCCCCCTTCCCTCCCACGCGCCACACCAGGGCCATGTACACCACTGCATAGAGAATGTGATGAGATGTACTACACACACTGCGCTAGTCAGGCGCGGGAGGGGAGTCCAGTCGTCGGCCAATGTCCAAGATCATGGGCCGTGAACGGGCTGGGGGAGAGGTCGAGGGGGCATGGCGCCGCGGTGGAGCTGCTGGGCGCAGGTATGGCAGTGTGGCGGGGCGGTACGCAGCGCGGCAGGGAGCACTACTCCGTCCGTCTCGCCGGCGGCAAGCATCACCTCGCACTCGCAGCGGTCGAGCAGCTCGGCAACACGTGCCAAGACGGCCGCGTCGGCGGCGTGCCGCCTCTCGGTGGTGGCGCTCTGGTCGAGGCTGCTCTGAAGCCCGTAGCGGCGGGCAAGGATGGTGGTCTCGAGCTCCTCGAGGCGGCGTTCCGTCGGGCTGAGCTGTGTGAGCTGCTCGCCACCTCCACCATCACGGTACGCGGCCGTCAGCCTGACGCGCGCCCAGCCGTTGTCGTGCGCGAGCCGGCGGTTGGCCGCGAGGTAGGCCTCAAGCTCCGCCAGGTCGTGCACCGCTCAGGCGCGCAGTATGCGGAGACTGGAAGCGTGGAAGCGCGCGTACGCGTGCCCTTCGTGCAGGAAGCCGTGGACGTGCGCCGCGGCGGTGAGCGCTTGCACCGCGCCGCGCGTGCCCGGCGCACGTGAGAGCACAGAGTAGAGCGACTCCGCTGCGCGCATGAGCGCCGCGGCACGCCCCGCCGTGTCTAGCGAAGCGATGCCGCGGATCGTCGTGGTGTTAGCGGCCACGAGGGCCGCGGGGCAGGTGCGGCGCGCCCCGTGGGCCGTCGCCGTCGTCGTCGGCGCCTCGAGGACACCCGTCTTCTGTGGGTCAGCGTGCGCGTCGCGCCGCGTCTCACCCATCGTGTGTGTGGGGTGGCGAGTGAGTCGACGATATGTCCTTTGCAACACGGTCGAACAACTGATTGTTGACAGCGCCATGGCGTGCGATGCGACACGCGCACAGGCCACCAACCACCACACCCCCACACCCACCCCCACACCCACACCCACACCCCACACCAGGGCCATGTATTGCATAGAGAATGTGATGCGATGATTAATACGTACACTGCGCGGGCCAGGCGCGCGAGTCGAGTCGTCAGGCAATGTCCAAGATCATGGGTCGTGAGGCGTGGGAGGGGGGGGGGAAGGTTCGTGGCAGGATGGAGGGGGAGGGTCGTGGCGTGTGGGGGAGGCACATGGCTCTCCCACAGAGTGCGGTTGGCGTGATCGACGCAACACGCGCGCCTACGCCTTGCTGCTGAACTGGAACGGACAGTCGATACCCGTAAACGAGTCTGTAGAGACGGGCTTGTTGGTGAGACCGACAATTCCCTGTCTGATCTCGACTGTCCACTTCAGGTCGGCCCGCTTGACCCCGTTGAACGGGAACTGGCATGCGTTGTACATGTCCGTCCAGGTCGGGTCCGACGTGTTGAATGCGACGTATTTGAACGAGATGGGGAAGACGACCGGCTGGTCCTTCTTGTTCTTGACACTGAACGACTTTTTGTTGCCCTGGGCGATGATCTTGCTCGTCTGCACGTCATACACCGTCGCCTGGACGTTGGAGAAGCGCACCGGCAGCCACGAGCTCGACGCGTCCACCAGCAGGTGTAGGTCGGCATCAAACGAGAAGTTGGCCGGGATACGTGTGAGCACCGCCGTCTCGTTGTTCACCGCCACGGGGTCGGGCTGGTACCACGTCCACACGGCCGCTCGGGGGATCGTGAAGAAGAGCACAACAACAAGTCTGCAGTCAGCACAAATCACCAGCGTACACGTACGCAGCGACAAAGAAGAAGGCAATAAAGACAAACCATTTGCGGGTAAGCCACGCGATGCCACACATGCCGCGCTGGTCACGGTTCCAAGCCTTGACGGCATCGCTGCGCTTGTCGGCCTTGATCTCCCTCTTGCCTCGCCTCGAGTTGGCGTGCAGCTCGCCCTTCTCCCACTCGGGCCCCAGCACTGGCACCGACACCATCTCCGGGTCGTGCGCCTGGCTGTAGTCGTGTCGCAGCGGCCTGGCACCGACCTCGCCAGTGCCGGCAGGTGCGACATGGTCGTACACGGGGCGGTACCTGTGTCGTTAGCGCGAGTTGCCGCACTCGCCACAACGCGCTACCCCCACTCACTGCTCGTTCTTGGCCACACCGTACATCTCGCTCCAGCGCGGTCCGGTGCCGTCAAAGTCGGCTCGCACGTCAAAGCCCATGTCGCGCTCCTCGCCGAGCTCGTAGTAGTCGTTCTTGTGTGCCAGCGGCTTGTTGTACGACTTCTTTGATCTGCCGCCTGCGCCAGACGAGAACTCGGGATCATCGAGCGACGCCGCACGGCCGTCGCCGGACATGTAGAAGTTGGACATGGTGTGTGTGATCTAGCCGTCGGGACTGCGTGGGCGCTAGTGCGGTGGTGGTGGGCTGGACTGCCTCGGCGATGTTGATCGGTGTAGGGTTGCTGCTCGGATGTAGGTTGTGCACGTGAGCTGCGAGCAGTGTCGAGGAGGATGGCGGGGGAGGGGAGGGAGGATGATGTGAGAGTAAGGATTGTGAGGTGGGTGTGGGATGAGTTGGGCGAGCTCGGATGGGCTGATGGATTTGGTTTGAGTACGACGACTTGGATGTGCTTGGTGGCGGGCCGCGGCGGGCAGCCAGCGACGAGGGACGGAGGGAAGATCACGACGGAAGCAAATTCCCGTCCAGCGTCTGGCGCCGTGCCTTGCATGTGGTGGTGGTCGCAGTGCGTGCCACACTTTTGATGTGAAACCCCCAGATTCAACCACGGCGGCAGGTTTCATGCACCACCATGCAGATCCATGGCCGCGGCAGATGTGTCGACGCGAACAGAGACGGGCCGCAGCAGCACTGACAGTAAAGGATGTACCACGACCGAGGACACCTTGAGAACTTGTGCGCGTGCAGACAGGGTCGAGGCCGCAGCGGGGCCCGACGAGAAGAGAAGCACGCAGCAAGCACGGCGACGAGGCGACAAGGGAAGCGCGCGCGCAAGCTGGTCCCTCCCTGTGCTCTCTCTCACGGTCTGACTTGCAGTCTGCGAACCGACGCCCGACGCTGCCGGCTGCCACCCGAACGCCCGAACACGACCCGCACGCACGCACGCGTCATTGTGCTGCGCGTGTGTGTCTTGCGGTGCATAGTATACATTATGGTGCGAGCCGCGTAGCGGTGCAATGTTGCAGGGTGGAAATGACGGGTGTCAGGTGAAAATGGGCACCGCCTTAGTAGGAGCATTCTCGGCGCCGGGCTTGCAGGGGCTTGAGCCAGCCAGGCACGCCCAGCGGCGCCGTGATGCGAGGGGCTGCGCGGGGGGGCGCGTTCAGACTGCTGCTGATGGCTGGCTGCTGCTGCTGCTGCTGCTGCTGCTGCAGCGTCCACAGCCAAGACTGTGAGTGCAATGACATCCACACCATCCCTCCCTCCCTCCTTTGCATCCACACATTGCATCTCCAGCGACATTGACGCGCAGACAGCATCGACTGCAGCCCAGTCCTACACCCCACACGCCAACACACGACTGCGCGACGCGACGGGTTGTCTGGCCCCGCCCCACTCCACTCTCCTCTGCACCACGCACTACCCAGGGGTCGCTGTCTCGTCGTCCGCGTGCTGCCTGGCAACGCTGCAACTGCAACTGCTACAGGCACACACTAAGACTCACTCGTCCTCGACCGATTCACATCGCCGCTTGGCCCAACTACACTCTCTCCACTTGTACTCTCCTCCTCCTCCTCCTCCACCACCACCACACCTTACGCCGACACCCAGCACACCATGGGATTCGGCTCGTCGCTACCGGGCGTGCTCCTCATCCTCGCCGCGTGCGTCGTCCTCGCGCTCGTGTCATTCAACACGCCCCTCCTGAAGACGTTCTACTTCCTCGAGGCCAACTTCTCCGATGGCGAGTATGCAGGCAGCCTCAGACTCGGCACTCTGGGCTACTGCCTCACCCAAGGCGGAAGCGAGAAGTGTGTTGGCCCCCAGGTCGGCTACGACTTCAGTGAGTGCTACCAAAGAAACCCGCGCTGACGCTGGGCAGACCTCAACACCATCCTCAACGTCAACCTGTTCAACATCCCCAGTGTCATCTCAAAGGCACTGACCTACACGCTTATCCTGCACCCGATTGCCCTCGCCTTTGCGGCCCTCGCCCTCATCGCCGGCCTCTTTGACCTGATCCCTGGATTCAGCGTGCTGTGCTTCCCGACATGTTTCGCGTCCACCGCGGGCGGCATCGCGCTCATTGCCTTCATCTTCGACCTCGCAATCTTCTTCATTGCAAAGTCGCGAATCCAGAGCGTCAGCGGCGCGTCGGCCAGCGTTGGCGCCGCCGTCTGGATGACGCTCGCAGGGTGGCTGCTGTGCGGTTTCGCAGGCTGCGCATGGGGCATGGCCGGCTGCTGTTGCTGCGGCGGCGGCGGCAACCGCAGGGACAACAACAACGGTCGTCGCCGCCGTGACAGGGAGATGGACGACTACAACCGCGACACGGATATGCGCCTCCAGGCCCTGCGCGACGACCAGCGCCGCCAGAAGGAGCAGGACCTTCCCAACTTCCAGCCGTACGAGCGCGTTCCTCAGAGGGAGGACATGTACGAAGACAAATACCTGTATGATGAGCAGCCCGCTCCCTCCGGGGGAAAGCTCCGCCGTGACGGCTCGGTGCTCCAGGGCGTTGGAGTTGGGTACGGCCGCAGGAACAACGGCCCGCAGGACGGTTACGGCGGCGGTGGTCCCTACGACTACGGCTACGGCCAACAGACCCTCTCATCTCAGCGCCAGACATCGGGCGGTAGCAGCTTCATGACTGCTGGCGCCGCCGGTGTTGGTGCTGGTGGCGCGGGTGTGGACCGGCCTGGCGGACCCCACGACTACAACCAGAACCAGGGTTACGAGGAGTTCAACGACAACTACAACTATCACCAGGGCCAGGGCCAGGGAGATTGTGAGTGGTTGTAGCCTGGTCGCGGCTAACACTGCAGACTACAACGACCCCTATGGCCAGCAGCAACAGCAGTCGCAGCAGCAGCATTACGGGCAGCAGGGCTACAACGACCCGTACGGCAACCAGGCTTACGGCCAGCAGGCTGCCGCTCCACAGGGCCAGCACGACTACTACGCTGGAGCTGCTGCCGCCCGCGCACCTGCATCGGCCGACTCGCACGGCTACCACGACCCGGGACCGATTGTAAACCCTGCAGACCCATACCACCAGCACGGGTATGAGGACGACGGACTGGGTGGTATCGGGCGCGCGGCGACAAGTCCGGGGCAGGAGCGCGAGTACACGGGCCACCAGGGCTACGGGTACGCGCAGCAGCAGGCGTCGCCCGTGTCACCGATCCAGGTGCCCACACCACAGCACCTGGTCAACCCGCAGCAGCCGAACCTGCTGAACCGGCAGCACTCTGTGTCGTCGGAATACAGCCAGGAGCACGGGACATACGTCGGCGGCGCGTACCCGCCTGTGCCGCCGCCGGTGCAGATGCCGACGGCGCACGAGGTCGACGAGGGACCCAGACCACCGAGCTACGGCCAGGTGGCTGGGGCATCGACGTTCCAGGTGCCGCCAGAGAAGAGCCGATCGGCGGTGAGGCAGTAGGGGGCGCGGGGCGCCGGGGTGGAGACGCGGGGCATAGATGCGTATCACGCGTAATGTTCACGACGACGACAGTGACGAGGGATCGAGTGTGTGCGAGTTTGTACTGTACTGCAATGATGTGTAGGGCGGATGCACGACTGCCTAGAGTGGGCGAGGGCGGGCACAGCGAGTACGAGTCGGAAGGGCGCGTGTGAGATGATGGTTATCAGTACAAGGCGTCAGAGAAGTACGAGTGTGGCCGACGTCATGGCCACACTACAGCCGCCGGGTGTGGGCGTGTGCCGACCGGCCCGACCAACCCAGCCAGACTCATGAGCTGACCTCGTCCATACGCTACGAGAGGGGGGGGGGGGTATACTTATCATATTCTCAGCGGCGACAATCGGCCGCGCCGGCGCCGCGTCGTCGCCAGGCGCGATCTCACTCTGCCTCGGCACCCACACCAACGCGGCGCTCACCCGCTCGCCCACTTCTGCGTCCACACCTTGGCCTCAGCAATAGCGGCCTTCTCGTCCTCCTTCCACGCCTGGGCGACGTCGTTGGCGAGCGGGTCGTCGGGGTTGGGCGCGCCCAGCAGCGCCTGGATCGAGAGGAGGACCGTGCGGATCTGGAGCGCCGGCGACCAGCGGTCCTTGAGGATGTCGAGGCAGATACGGCCGAGCTTGTCTTTGCGCGGCGCGTCAGCGCTGCGCTGCGAGGCCACACGAGCACAGGCGCGGGCACGCGCGCCCGCTCTCGCACTTCTCCACGCCCACTCACCAATGTTCGGGTGGTAGATCTTGGTGAGGAAGCGCACCTTGGGCGGGTTCATGGGGTACTCTTCCGGGAGGAAGAGCTCGGCCTTGAATACGCCGCCTGGGGTGTGAGTTGCAACAGAGACGCCCGACCCACCCTCGTACGGCGAGCTCTCGGGCCCGGCTATTGTCACGTCAAAGTAGCGCAGGTTGTCCTCGTGCGGCGCGGCCGTGATGCCGGGCGGCGAGTCGGACATGAGGCGCTCGGTTTCCTGTGGGGTGAACGCCGACGGAGGGGCAGGTGTGCGCAGGGGTGGGCGTCGACGGGGTAACGGTGAGGCGAGGGGACGATGGTCAGCTGTGGTCGACGACGATGACAACGCTGGCACCGCCCGCACCCACCTTGAGGATACGCTTGGGAAGGCCTGCCATTATGTGCTGTTGTCTGCCTGTCTGCTGTCAGCGCTCGCCGGCTCGCACGCGGCCCACGTTGTGCGGATGTGATAGCGGTGAGTGATACAGCGAGTAGTAGCTAGCTCAAGGCGTCAGCGGGCGGTGCGATTGCGGCGGCGAGGCGGCGGTGTGGTGGGGTGGGCGAGTGATTATGTAAGCGATGGCCTATGACATCAGGCTTGCTCCTGTTCGTATTGCTGCAGGCTGTGGCGTCCACTTCACGTTGACGGCAGCGCTGCACTGCTGCTCCTGCCTCCTGCTGCTGCTGCTTGACACACACCCCTACCACGCCGACGCCCAGCCGATGCAACCAATCCATAGATACTACAGGGCTATACTTAATCCAAAATGCAGGAAACAACTACACTCCTCTCTCTACACCTATGCGACGCACGAGTCGTCCCAGAAGGTCTTGCCGCTGATCGTGGGCTTGACCACGCCCGCGCGCACCGTCCAGTCGCCAAAGCGCTCGCCCTCGAAACGCTCGGTCGCCCAGCGCTTGATGAGCGGCGTGAGGATCGCAATGATCTCGGGCTCGGTCACGCTCTCGCGGAACGGCTTGTTGAGGCGCTCACCCAGGTGCGAGCCGCCCAGCATCATCATGTACGAGCCTGGCGCCTTGCCGACGAACGCGACCTCGGCCGCCCAGGGACGCGAGCAGCCATTGGGGCAGCCCGACATGCGCATGACGAGCGCGTCGTGGCCCACACCCGCCTCCTCGCAGATCTTCTCGACTTTGTCGATAAGCAGCGGCAGGTAGCGCTCCGACTCGGCCATGGCCAGACCACAGGTGGGGAAGGCGACACATGCCGACGACGAAAGACGCAGAGCAGAGTGGTTGATGTTGTCGAGGCCCCACTTGGACAGCAGGCGCTTGATCTCGGGCAGGTCGGCGGTCTCGACCTCCGACAGAATGACGTGCTGGTTGGCAGTGAGGCGGAAGGTGCCCTTGTGCACCGAGGCAATCTCGCGGAGACCAGTCTTGAACTGGTGGCGCGACGAGTCCTCGACACGGCCGTTCTCGATGAAGAGCGTGAAGTGGTGCTTGCCGTCGCTGCCAGTCTTCCAGCCAAACTCGTCGAGGTTCGAGTCAAAGGTGTAGGGGCGGGCGGGCGCGAAGGGCTTCTTCATGCGCTTCTCAACCTCCGACTTGAACAGGGGGAGGCCGAGACGGTCGACAGTGTACTTGAGACGCGCGTTCTTGCGGTCCTTGCGGTTACCGTGATCACGCTGGGTGAGCATGATGGCCTCGGCGGCGAGCACGCCGTCCTCGGCAGTGACGAAACCAAGGACGTCACCAAGACGGGGGTACGTCTTCTTGTTCGAGTGGGTGACACCCATACCACCACCGGCCGACACGTTGTAACCGATGACCTGGTCGTTCTCAACAACGGCAATAAAGCCGACGTCGTTGGTGAAGACGTCGACGGCATTGTCGGGGGGAACAGCGACGGCAATCTTGAACTTTCGGGGCAGGTAGAAGGGGCCGTACAGAGGCTCCAGCTCCTGGAGAGCGCCAGTGTACACGGGCTTCTTGTCGAGCCAGATCTCGTGGTAGGCCGAGGTCTTGGGGAGCAGGTGCTCCGAGATCGACTTGGCAAAGTCGTACACTGTGTTGTGGACGGGCGAGAGGCCGGGGTTGACCGAGCACAGAACGTTGCGGTTGACGTCACCGCAGGCGGCGATGGTGTCGAGGAGCGCGCGGTTGATCGACTGCATGGCAGGCTTGAGGTGCTTCTTGACGACACCGTGGAACTGGAAGGTCTGACGGGTCGTGAGCTTGAAGGTCGAGTTGCCGTGCTCGTCGGCGATGCGGTCCATGTCGAGCCACTGCGACGGGGTGCAGACACCACCGGGCAGACGGACACGGATCATGAACGAGTAGGCGGGCTCAAGACCCTGGGCCTGGAGCGACTCGCGAACGTCACGGTCGTCCTGCATGTAGGTACCGTGGAACTTGGTGAGCTGCTGGTCCGAGGCACCGATAGCACCGGTGCTGCTGTCGGCGAGACCCTCGAGGATGGTACCACGGAGGTAGTTGGAGGCAATCTTGATGTGCTCGTTGGCAATGACCTCCTCGACAACCTCCTCAACCTCGACCGAGTCGACGCCGAGGCCCTTCCAGAGACCAGCCTCGAAAGGCTTGTAGCCGGTCTGGAATCCATCGGGGTCCGAGTCGTCACCGAGACCAAGGGGCGAGAGCTCCTGGGCACCGAGGGAGATAAGCTTGGCAAAGAGGTCCTTTCCAGGCTTGTTGTAGTAGATGTAGTCCTCCTTGCGGGGCCAGTACTTGGAGTCACCCATACCAAAGACGGTGATCTTGGTGTCGGCGAGCTGGGTCTTGCCGATGCGGTTGTCGATCTTGGGCAGGGCCTTGAAGAAGTCACGGGCGTTCTGGGGGGGCTCACCCTGACCAGCGGTCGAAGTCACAATGGCAACGTTGGACTCGATCGAGAGCTGGCCGACAATGTCGCCAGCGATCGAGTCAAGAACACGGAGCTCGGCAGCGACACCACGCATCTTGGCGCGCGAGACGAGGCGCTTGGCGACCTTCTCGGCGTTACCGCCATCCGAGGCGAAGAGAACAAGGAGACCGGGGCCGTCAAGCGAGTTGAGGAGACGGTCGTAGGCCTCACGGGCCTTCTTCTTGCGGGCAGCAACGAGGTCAGTGCCGGCCGACGAGGTGACCTTGGGGTCAATGGTGGGCTCGGCGAGGGTGAGCTGCGAGAGGTGGCTCTGGCGGTCAAGGAACTCGGAGAGGGCGTTCTTGATGTGGGGAGCGTCAAGCGAGAAGCGCTTGTCGTCGGCGAGCTTGGGGTTCCAGCGGAACAGAGGCCACCAGCCGCCAGCGACGGCACGCTTGGTCTCGCGGAGACGCTCGAGGGGGCCGGCCTTCTCGTTACCGCCGATGGCGGAGCCGTCCTCCTTCTCGCCCCAGGGGAGGTAGGCGAGGACGAGAGCAGGGCCAGAGTACTCCTCGGCCTCGCGCATGGCGTTGATCACACCAGCGTAGTCCGAGTAGACGGCGACCGAGGCGACGTAGACGTCGCCGAGGTTGAGCGCGTACAGCGCGAGGTCCTTCTTGCGCTCGCGCTGCTGCTGCTGGGCGAGGGGCGAGAAGGGCGAGGGCTGGGTCTCGTAGACAAGAAGGTTAATGTCGAGGCCCGAGACGAGGGCGTGGTGGAGACCCGACGAGGCGAGATCAGCGGCCCACGAGTTGGAAACAGCAATCCAGAGGGTGCGCTTGGCCCAGTGGCCCTTGGCGCCGAGGGCGACAATCTCGGCCTCGGTCGCGTTGGCGCCCTGGCCGAGGGCCGCGGCGGCCTTCTCGCCGGCAGCGGCCGACTTCTTGTCGTCCTTGGCGAGGAGCCAGTCGCCGAGGGCGGCGTGGACCTCCTTGCGGGTGTCGTTGGCCTTGAGGACCTGCTTAACGAGGTCGACGAGGCGGTTGCGCTCGTTGCGGATAGCGACGGCCTTGCCGAACGCGTAGAGGGGCGAGGTGGTCTCGTTGGCTGCGAGGTGAACGGGGTCGTTCAGAATCTCGAGCGGGTGGGGAGAGGTCTCGAGGAGCGAGGTGTACTGCGACTCGGCGGTGGGGACGACGATCGAGCTCGAGGGGATCTCGGGCTGGGCGCCGGGCGCGCCGACGCGGGCGACAGGAGCCGACGAGTTGATGGCACCGTCGAGCTGGCCAACCGCCTCGGGGTTGGCAACGAGCACCGAGCGGACGTTGACGTCGAGGCCGTCGGCAACGTCGACGACCTGGGCCCAGGCGGCGCCGTACTTGCCGGCCGCGGCCTCGACAACAACAAACTCCTTGCCCTTGATTCCGCGGATCTTCTCGCGGGGAAGGGGCGAAGCAAGCGTAATGTCGATCACGTTAGCGGCCTTGACAACAGCCGGGAGGAAGTTGAGCACCACACGGTCGCCCTCGCCGGGGACCTGGGTGAACGAGCGCTGGGGGCGGCGGGTGAGCTTGAGGAGCGAGAGGGACGCGGCGTCGAACGCAGCGACGAGCTGGTCCTCGAACGTCGTGTTCTCGTCGGCAGGGCGGGGCGAGGCGGGGCTCGAGAGCCAGGCCTCGGCGTCCTTGACCTCGTCGAGGTGGCCGTTGAGCGCGGCGGGCGCGATGAAGTGGTACACGACCGCACCGAGGGTCTGGGCGAGGCGGAGCGCAAGGATCGCATGGTCGTAGGCCTCCTGCGCGGTGCGCGAGATCAAGGTCACGGCCTTGGGGGAGCGGGGGGCAGTCGCCGCTTCGGCGCCGAGCACGTTGATGACGGCGTTCTTCTCGGGCGTGGGGAGCGACGCGAGGAACGTGGGCGTCGTCAGGAGCGACGTGCCGGCCGGCAGGGGGAGGTAGGGGTTGAGCGGGGCCGAGGCGGCGGGCGCATCACCGCTCAATGGGTGGTGCACCGTGGCCGAGAGGCTGGCGAGCGCGGCAGCAAGGGACATGGTTTCTGTTGCTGTTAGCAAGTGCCACTGTGATGGCGAGCGCCGGGCGCCACAACGTACCAGTCCGTTTCGTGGCCTCGCTGAGCGATGTGGGCTCGCAGAGTGATGATGAGGAGTTAAGAAGAGGCAGCGGCGGCGGTGAGATCCCGCGCGTCTTTGGGCTGTACGAGCAGCCTCGCCGTGTCGTCAGTCGTTGTCGAGCTGGCTACAGCTGCCCAACTTTCTTTTAGGAGTACCCGGGCGTATCACGACATCGAGGTTGCAGTGCCTCCGAATCTGGGCAGAGGCTGACACGCACAAAACAGAGGCTGACATGCAAAGATACGACGAATGGCCGATGGCGTGATCGGCAGCGGCGCGGCTTCAAGGGCGTCATCGGTCCGGACGCAGCCAGTCAAAACACTGCAGTTTCAAAAGGGCCATTACAACAACCGCAGGCCAATTAGGCTGGGTTCTAATCACACCTGTCTAATACCGGCTGTACCCGTCTCTCCTCATCTGGAATTTGACCTCGAGGCGGACAGACCCCACACGCGCCCCGCACCGCGCGCCGTGCAACAACGCCGAGCCAGCGAACGTATAACGTGCTCGCTGCACGCCTACGAATTGCTTGGCGACTAGAGTGGAGCGGGGATTGTCCACTGGCGGGGCGGGGGCTGGCTCGTAGGCAGGCAGCAGGCAGGCAGCTACACGACCAGCCAGGCGCAGCACGCTATCTCGGCCTCGTGCAGTGCACAGACATTCCCGCCAGTTCCGAATCGTCTCAATGACGAGCTCGCTCGAGCGCTCGAGCAGCGCTGCCTTCGGCATTTCCATGGTAATCTCGTGCTCGGCTTACATTCCTTCTGCTTGTGGAGCTGCGGGAGGCTCAAAGTTTAAGACATGCATGGGAGTGTGGGAGTAATTCAGTCTGTGGAGGCCGCAGAGGCTGGTGAGTGCGATAGATGCCCTCTTCGTTCGTCCTGATTATGTAAACATCATTCATCGCCTTGCCCCAGGTCATGTTGTTGTCGCAGCCAGGTTGGGCAAGTTGGAGCGCGATCATTATAGGCTGGGCTCGAAGTGAGGCCAGGAGTAGTGGGTCCTCAGCTTCTCTCTCTGGAAAAAGAACAGACGTTGTCACAGCGGCGATAGCTACAATCGAGTCGCCGGCACGCGAGGAAGTGGCACACAGTCATCCCGCCACAGCAAACGCTGATGGTATGGTGCCGCACTCGCCCGGCCACGCCAGACTGGGTACGCGGCCTTTCCAACGGCCAAGCTCTGCATGAAGAAGTGAGGCAGTCCCAACCCGCTCTGCCTGATGGAGAAATGCCTACCATTCATTACCCGGTGACACGAGCTAATCGTCTTGCGAGGCATCAGGGTTTGCTGGCCGTGCCCAGAATAACCCAGGCTCGCCCGCTTTACCATTGCCCTGTAATCAATCGTCTCCAGCCATCGTCGTTGCCGCTGCGTCCATGTCCCTACAGAGTGTCCCCGCATGTATTTGAGCCCTTAGTCGTGGTACACTCGCGGGCTTGGAGTCACCAGCGTAGGGCAACCGGGACTCGGCTACGTCCGCACCTAGCGCTGGACACAGACAGCACCCGAAGCATCCCGGTTGCTATGGCACAACCAGTGCTAGACGATTTCAGTGGTGCTCGATCTGTGTGTCGTGACACCGCCTGGTCACTACGCAGCAGACGAGTCGCCCAGATTCCGAGACTGCGCCTCCCCTGCCCCCTGCCGGAAGCGAGGCACAGGCCAATGCAGAGGGAACAGAGAACGAGGACAATGCACATCCAGTACATACAGCGGGACCGTCGTCCCGATGCCGTCGATCTCAGCTGACTGTGAATAGCGGGGCGAGCTAGTTTGGACCTCAGTGCTGTATCCGACAACGTCCCCACATGTCTGGCTCCAAATCCGACGCCGACGCGCCGCGGCAGGGGATGCATTTGCTGTAATAGCTTACCGCGTGCACCTGCAATGCGGTTGTCGCGGATATGCCTCTGCGTGTGCCCGAGTGGAGACTGCGGGACGCCAAAGTTGCGGTACGCCATGCCGTTATCTATCTGCCTTGTGCAATCTATTTTCGAAGCTCGGAGTCGTCGTACGCCCTTGTGGTGCCAGGTAGGAGAGGTCAACTTGAGCAGAGCTTCGGGAACGCGGTGGGGCCGCAGGCGCGAGCGAGCAGTCGGGTGCCAGGCCAGCGCCTGCGCCACCATGATATCGGCGCCGAGAGACGCACGACGACGCCCCCGCCTTGCGTTCAATCTCTTGTTATCAATCCCTAACGCGGGTGTTTGCTGGAACTCTTCGCACCCGTTCTCTGGACCTCGTCGCGCCGTCCAACGCGACGCTGCGACACTGCTACACCAAGAATCTGGTAGCCTCAGCCTCTCGTACTGCCCACTGCGACATGACGAAACCCCGAACTCGGGGGCACATTGCTCGTCTGTGAGATATAGTTGCTCCCCAGTCCCCGAGCCTCCCGTTTACGTTGTGCGCGCTTGCCAGTGCTGCTACGCAAAGTGGTAGAAACGACGAGCGACGCGGGAGTGGCTGCCGTAACTTCAAACATGCGCGCAAATGAAACAGTGGCACATGGTGGGTTCCTGTGCCTGCGACAATAGCTCGTGGCAAAAATAGACTCTGCTGCAACTCTGATCATCATGCGTCCGCGCCGCTCTCAGTCCATCGTGGCCTGGTCTCAGACTCACAGGATGCAGGACAGTACACAGGGGCGACGACGACATCGGGTATCGTGCTGATCGCTGGGGTGTGTCGTCCCGCTCATTCCGGGACGGCGGTCCTCGGCGAAGCGACGTACGTCGACGTCGGGGGCGATGGCGGGGCGGCGCAGCCGTGGCGACCAGCTTCTGCGCTCCCGATTCGAGTTGGGCTGGGAGAGGATATTGCGTAGCCGAGGATAACGTCGGAAGCGATAGAATCCCGCGCTGGTGGCAGGGGCACGCCGGTGGAGCTCGAGTTGGCGCCGCCTCAGTGTCGCTCGACTGCCTCAGAAAGGCATATAAACTCCCCTCCGACCCCCTCTCTCCTCTTCTCGTCCCACAACCTCCCCCCTCCTCGACATGAAGTTCACCGCCCTCGCCCTCACCCTCCTCCCCCTCATCGCCGCGGCCCCCGCACCGGCGGACCTCGGCCCCGCCCCCCGCGGCTACCGCACCAACCTCGGCAACCTGCTCACCGCTGGCCAGACCAAGGGCCCGGACGGCGGGTCCAACGTCAACATCAACGGCATCGCGGTCGGCGCGACGCCGGGTATTAGCGGCGCCAAGTTCGTCGGGCAGAGCTACAACGGCGTGCAGATGTACCAGTTCGACGACGGCGCCGTCGGCCCGCTTACTATCGGGCAGGGCGACGCTGTCAACTCCAGCGTGACTGTCGGCCCGGATGGCGTCTGCTCGATCTGCACCAACTCGCCCGGGTTCCCGCCCAAGGGCAACACGGCGGCCAAGCGCGACGGCGAGGTGACCGTGTCGCTTGATGCGCGCGACGCGTCCGTCCAGGAGCGCACCTTCGGCCTCCTTTACGGCCTGTTCGGCTCGGCCTTTAACTGGGGCGGCGCGGGCGTCAACTACGGCTGCGGCGTGTACGTCGGCCCCGCCCGCGTGCCGGGCTACATCTGCAACGGCGGCTACATCAACATCTACAACGTCGCCATCGGCACCGGGTGCGGCATCAACGGCGGGTCGTACGTCGGCTGCAACAGCTACGGCACGCAGCTGTGGCGCTGGGACGACGGGTCCATCGGCCCGCTGTGCTTCAACCAGGGCTACGGTGTCGACGGCGTGTCGGTCGGCTCGAACGGCGTGTGCTCGTCGTGCTGGGGCGGCTGGGGCAGCTGGAGCTCGTGGCGCAAGTAGGCGGTGGGAGTGGCGGTGGAGTGACCCCGGTCTGCAGCGCTGGGTCGTTGCTCTTCGCCGCCACCTTCGACGTCAGACAACGCGCACGGGTGGCAGCACCAAGCGAAGCTATGTATGGCCGAGATAGTCAATGATGCAGTGAACTCAAGTTCACATGGCCGGAGAGCCGAGCCGGTCGGCAACAGACGCGGCAGACAGTCTCTTTCGCAGACACAATTCCGCTCACGGGCGTGTAGCTCAGTTGGTAGAGCGTGTCATTAGCACTGTTCCGCCTAGTTGACAAGGTCTTTGGTTCGATTCCTAACTCGTCCAGCGTGTTCTTTTTCGGGTGCGCGGGTGTGGTTGGGCAGACGAGGTGCGAGGGGGAGGTGCGAGCAGCGTCGAGGGAGGCAGGTGGCACTGACGCAGATCGACCGCCACCCCCGCTTCCCTGAGCATGGGGCTCGCACTTGGGCCACGACAGCCGCGCCCTCAACCAGCCGCACGCAGGCTTCGCAATAGCGTCTCGTGTATCGTGATTACATGGGTACAATTAGGGTGTCTAGGTGTGAGCAGGCACGTCGTGTTCCGTGCGTCTGGCACGCGGTCCGTCCTCTGCCGGGCGCGCCCCAACCAACAACGCCCGCTAGAAGAAGCCGCCGTGACGCCCGCCATGGTGGTGGTGATGATGGTGGTGTCCGCCGCCAAACCCGCCTCCGAAGCCGTCCATACGGCCACCGTACCCAAATGGCGAGCCGCCAAACCCGCCCCCGCCGAACGGGCCACAGCCGTAGCCGTACCCGCCGTACGGGCGGCCAAACCCGCCGCCGAACCCGCCCATGCCGAGCCCGAGCGGCGGCGGGCCCATCGAGTGCCCGTACAGCCCGCCAGAGTAGTATCCGCGGTGGCGGCGGCTCGAGCCGCCAGACAGCAGCGAGCCGAGCAGCAGGCCGCCCGCGGCGCCGCCGAGCCCCGCGCCGAGCCCGCTCCCGCCCCACGAGCGGCGGCGCTCGTCTGAGCCGGACGGGACGCCGAGGAAACGATTGTTCGTGTCGTCCTGTGTGATTGTCTGCTTGCGCTGCGGCTGCTGCGGGGGCTGAGACTGGGGCTGGGACACGCGGTTGGAGGTGGAGTTGGACGTGCTTGCCGACGCCGCCGTGGCCGCGCCGTACGCGGGCGGGTCGCCGCGCGCCGCGTGTGCCGCCGCCTCGAGCTGGTCGTCGTCCAGCGACGCGGGGTGGTACCAGCTGACTGTTGGTGGCTCGGTTGTGGGGTTGATCTGCGGCGTGAGCGGGGTACGCGGCGCACACGACGCACGTAGAACCAGTTGTTGTACGTCTCGTCCCACTGCCGCAGCCTGTGGGGTGCGTCAGTGTCCCCTCCGGCTTCGTGGCGCGACATACCATGGCTCGGGCACGTCGTCCGACCGGTGCGCCTTGGTCTTGTCTACCGTGCTCGTGCTTGACATTGTTGATGCGAGGGTGAGTGGACGTTGGAGCGATTGGAGTATGTAGTGGCCAGTCAGTCGAGCCGGTTGACACCCCGCCTTCTGCCCGACGTCACGGCGATCGCTGCGCACGGGACCAAATGCGCGAGCGCGCATGCATGCCAAGCCTGCGATCGGCGTCTTGTGCGGTGGAGGTGGCGGCTGGCGCGTGCCGTGCGGCGGTGGTGGCAACTGGGACGCGGCCGCGTGCATCCTGATGGCGACGGCGGCAAAGGTGGTGGCAACGGCGGCAGTGTCTGCAGCGATGGCGTGCCGATCCGTACCCACCGGTCGGTGCAAGAGCAGCGCGCAGCGCAAGCGATCGCCTCGTGGGGGCGACGACGTGCAAACGTCCTGTCGTCCTCGCGCCCATCTGCGCCCTTCGTCGCCCCAGACACACACACACGCCGCCCAGCATTCCCAGCAGCAGCGACACCAGCACCAGCACCAGCTACAGCAGCTATTTAACTGTCGCCAGCACCCCAACTTCTCTCATCCACCGCCCACTACTCCACCCACCATGGAGCACGAGTCGCCGGCCCCCCCACCGACGCGCTGCACCACCCCCTCCCTCCCCTGCCGCGACCCTTCCCTCGCCGGCTTCCTCGCGGCCAACCACCTCCCCGACGTCCTCGACACCCCGCCTGTCCGCCAAGCCCCAGTCGTCGCGCACGCCGAGGCGGACTGCCGCGTGATCGAGCTCTACCTGCCCGACTATGGCGAGCTGCATCGGCGCGCAGACCGCCTCGGACAGATGCTGCGCACCGACTTCGACCCGACCGCGGCAGCGAAGACCATTCGCAACACTTACGAGCTGGCTAGGGAGCACGAGGATAATATGCGGCTGGACAAGAAGACGCTCCGCGAGTGGGCTGCTCAGGTCGCGGGGGAGGAGGGGGACATAAACGAACGCACCGACAATATGGCCGCGAATGACCGCGACAACAGCGAGTACCTGTTCCGGATGACCCGTGACCTGTACAGGGCTTTCAAGAACGGCAACCACGGCCAGCAGCGCGCGTTTGGGGTGCTTGTGCGTCACGCGTATCACAACATCTCCTGTGCGGACGGGCACGAAGCGGCTCTCGCTGCCCGCCGCGGTACCCATCGTGAGGTCAAGGCCGCGCTCGAAGCCTGCCAGGCGGCTCTCAACACAAGGCTGCGCAAGCGAAACTCTGCTGTCCACCTCCTGAATATTGGCTACTTCATGATCCGGAGCCTTCAAGACGCCGGTAAGCTGCCACGTAGCACGACGGACGGTCCGTTGGCGTGGCTGCGCACCGTAGAGGCTGGAGAGGTCGAGGGGTAGCAGAGAACACCACCCCTCCCTGATCGCGCCCCCGCCCCCACCCTGTCATGCTCGTTCCACATCCGACTCAAAACACACATCCCCACCGACTCGTAATACAAAGACAATGCATGAAAACGTCCGTGGTGTACAGTCTATTGGTCTGGTGTCTGTGGTGAGAGTATGGTTTGTCTGATGCCTGATCAGCTTCAGTATCCGCCCGGCCCTGTCTGCTCGTCGCGCGGCCGCGCAGACGACACACTCGTGGTGCGGTCGCGCTCGCTGTACATGCTCATTCGTCGCCGCGCGCGCTTAATGAGGCCGAGGTAGCGCGCTGTAATGCGCGTCGAGGCGGCTTCCGGCTCAGCGTCCTCGTCGCTGCTCTCGGCGTGCTGTTCAATAGCCTCGGGATTGAAATCTGGCGTCAGCCATGCTCAACACGACCCCACACACCTTTTCGACACAACGGACAGCTGGACGATACTCGAAGGAGCCATGGGTCGACGCACACCTGGTGGAACCGGTGTCGTCCTTCACACGGCAGCACCCGCAGGTCATCGCCCGTCTCAAACTCTAGGAGACAGATGGGACAATGGTCGTCCGACACAATGGACGGTGTATCGGGGGCCTGTTCCTCGCGAGCTTCGTAGAACTCCTCAGACTCGGCCTCGACCAGGGCCGAGTCTCGGATCGACGCGCTCGGCGACACCATACTGCCTATGCGCGTACTACCGCCGTAGTGGTTACTCGAGCCTGTGCTGTTGCGATTCCGTAGCTCGGGTAACATGACGCCAATTTGCGACTCGTTGGGCTTGTAAGACTCCCCTTTCTTGCCCTGCGGCCGTGGGGACGAATAGACCTGTCGTTGTTGACCGCGAGGTGAGTTGCCCTCTTTGCTAAACTTGATAATCGGAAAAGTGTCGATGATGGCTTGCGTGAGGCCCACACGGCGCATCGGCAGTGGTGGCTCCCCAGGGCCTGCCTCGGGCTGTTGTGACTGGGGTGCAAGCGAGCGGCGGATCACCGAGAAGACAGTGATACACACCATGGCAGAGATGAAGCCAGCGATAACATAGACTGCGATCATGCCCTTGTTCTTGCCGCCTCCGCCTGTCTTTTCGACGTCGTCAGTTGGCTGGGGCAGAGAGGCTGTTGGAAGAGGATCGGTATCGTTACGCGCAACGATTGTTGCAGCGAGGTAGCTCATATGTTGCAGGTTTCCGCCAGCTAATGTAGTGTTTACGTCGCTCGCGCTGAGCGTTGTCAGAGTCTGGCTATGGGTCAACACTCACGAGGCATTGAGTAGCGCGGCGTTAAAGTAGAAGAACGACTCGTTGGTGTTGGCAAACTGCGAGTTGAACAGCCTCGCCGTGCCCTGGCTGGACGTGCAGAACACGTCGAGTGGCTTTTCAAAGTTCTGAATGTAGTTCTGATTCAAAAGACATGCCGAGGAGTAGAGGGTGTAGAGGAGCTGACCGTCAGCATGACGCGCAGATGGGCAGACCTACGGCTGACACGGCGCCTCGGTCGCGTGCGAGAGTGATCATATCTGTGGCAAGAGTCAGTCATGCTGCGGTGGCTGCAGTGTGCCTTTCGGTTTGGCTCAAACACTGCGCAGCTGGTACGTGCTTGCGCAGCACGCAGTACTTACCCCACTCCTGGCTTGCGTTTGTCTCGTTGGCATCGCACGAGATGTAGGCTATCCAGGGCGTCGACGAGGTGACATTTGGCCCCATGGTCTCCTCGGTGAAGTGGACGAGGGCGCCCTGCGTCACATTGGTGGTGTGGGTGTCGGCCGAGAGCTGGAACGAGCTGGGTGTGTCAGGACGGCGGTTCACTGGCCAAAGCCTGGCTTGCGGCGAGCGCGCACGCCGCCACAGCGGGCAACGAAAACACTACCCGCTGGAGTCCTACTCACACCTTGCTGTTACCGTAGACGCCCGGGAGGCCGAGGGGGTTGACCCACTTGACAGTGAGAGACGACGAGGGGATGACAGACGAGTCGTTGACAGGCATCGCGGGAACATAGGCGGCCGCCGGCGGCGCCGCTGCGAGCGCCAGGAGCCCGAGCCAGGTGTGCATGGCTGCGGTGGGCCACCGCGGGGTACGGGGCGTCGGTGTCGTCTTGAACAGGGAGAGTGGGTGGAGAAAGGAGTGTGGGAGTTGTGGTTTGATCTCGAGATCGCCGGCTTCAAGGCGATGATTCGAGGCGGTGTCGGGTTGTTGCCATTCGGTAGTCTAGATCGCGGACATGACGCGCCGAGGGGGAGAGATGCGGCGCAGAAGATGGGGGAGAGGAGGCCTTTGTGTGCAGCAGTGAGTGTTTGTGTGCTTGCTGCAAAGGACAGAGCGAACGGGGGGTTGGAGCGTTGTCACGAAGGCACAGTGTTGTTCCTCGGTTGCGCTGGGCTGCGAGTTATTTAGCGCGTGATGCGCAGTCGCCGATAGACGTTAGACTTTGTCGTAGCCGCGTGGATAGGGCCAAACAGGTCGAGGGTGCGCTCAATGCCAGTCTTGATGCTGGCGGTGTGCTGCTCGCTGCTTGCTGTATGCTGTATGACTCAAAGCTGATGTTACACGGTGTTGGGGGAGGTGGGAAGGCGCGACGGCGGTTTAAGATTACTTACGACGCCGGCGACTGTGAAACAACACAAAGCCGCCGCCGCTGCCGCACTCGCCGCCGCCGCCGCCGCCGCCGCCGCAAAGGGGGGCTCCCAATGACGACGACCACCGCCGATCACTGCAGCCGCATCCCACATCCGCATTTGTGCACAACCTCGCCCATCACACCCCGCCATCACCACCATGCAGCGCATCGCCGCACGCGCAAATGCATGGGCAAGCACAAGCGCCAGCAGCTCTCGCACAGTAGCGTACACGGCTGCCCGCACCGGCACGAGGCGGCACTCGACATCGACCTCGCCCGCCGAGCCGTTCAAGATCCTCTTCTGCGGCTCGGACGCCTTCTCGGTCGCTGCGCTCGACGCGGTCCTCGGGGCCGAGGGTGAGCCGCTCCGCTGAGCTGTGCTAACGCCAGACGTGTGGCAGTCGATCACGGTGCTCTCGCCGCCCGACCAGCTCGTCGGCCGGCGCCGCTCCCAGGTCTTCTCGCGTGCGTCTTCCCTCGCGTCGCAGCCGCTCACCCCCAGCCCCGATCAAGTCGTACGCACTCGAGCGTGGACTGACCGTGCATGATGTGCCCCGCACCGGGCTCAAGGGAGCGACCTTCCCCCACCCATTCGAGCGGCACCACCCCGCGCACCTGCTACTCACCGCGAGCTTCGGGCACATTGTCCCCACGCCGCTGCTCGAGCCGTTCGGGCACGCGCTCAATGTCCACCCGTCGCTGCTGCCCAAGTACCGCGGCGCGGCACCAGTGCAGTGGGCAATCGCGAACGGCGACAAGCACACGGGCGTGAGCGTGCAGACCGTCGGCAAGCGCGAGGCGGGCGTCGACTCGGGTGCAATCTTGGGTGCCGTCGAGGGCGTGGTAGGTCCAGCCATCCAGATCTGTGACGTCGCTCACTGCGCCAGCCAATTCCCCCAGACGCAACGTACACCTCGCTTATGCCCGATCTCTCCCACGTTGGCAGCCGGCTGCTCGTCGCAGTCCTGCGGCAGCTGCTGCGCGGCGAGTCGCGCCCCCACGCGCAGGACACGACCAAGGTGACGCGCGCGCCCAAGGTGACGGGTGAGACGGCACGGGTCAACTTCGGCCGGCACTCGGCTGTGACGGTCGACCGGCGGCACCGCGCGTTCGGGCACCAGGCGCCGCTGTGGGCCGAGCTGGGTGGGGTGAACGTCCAGCTGCTGGGCGTCGCGCCGGCCGCAGAGGCGGCTGCCGATCTGAGCGCCCACGCGCCGGGCACTGCGGTTCTTGACCGCCCCGGCCGCCGTCTGCTCGTCGCGACGGTGGCTGACGGCGCTGGCCCAGCATCGTGGCTCGCCGTGACGCGTATCAAGACGGCAGGGAAGAAGGAGCTCGACGCGGCAGAGTGGTGGAACGGCCTGCCAAAGGCCGACCGCCAGCGCGGGTTCACGCTGTTTGGATAGAAGTTGACAGTCATTGCATAGGGTGTGTATGTGTGCGTGGGGACAGAGTCGTGGGCTTGTGTGTAGGAAGCAGGACGTCGCGCGAAGGTATGCTGATCTCAGTCAAGGCTGACGAGATGAGACGGGGGGTATATGATGGAGGAACGGTGCTGCTGAGGCCGCTCGACAGCGTTCTCAACCATGTCTGAAGAAGCAACCGCGACGGTCACCGGCGTCATGCCAGGTCGTTCGCCGCCACCGGCAGCCAACCTTCAGGAAGCTGGAGGCGGTCCGCCTTCGCCAGACGGCGCTGCGGAAGAGGCACCGGCTGAGCATGGCCCCGCCCGCGAGGCCACCGGGCATGACTCGCTTCCCGTACGAGGACGCACGCCGACATCGCCGACGGGTCGCATCTTCCCGACACCAGTCCGGCCCGCGTCCGTCCCCCAGCCGTGGACATCACACACAGCCCACATTTCCGACGGCGACAGCGACGACGACTCGGTCGTCTGCCTCGACGACGTGCAGAGCGAGGACGCCGAAGCGGAAGCCTCGGCACCCCCGCCGTGCCGGCGACCCCACCTGCCCCCGCCACCACGCTACGTCGTCGACCGGCTCGGCGCCGCACTGACGTACCTCCCGCGCGGGATGGCCACCAGCGACATCTGGGGCGCGGTGGCGTTCCTCTCGGCGGTGGCGGAGGAGGCGGAGGGCGAGGGCGTCACGACGCGCTCTCGCTCACGGCCGGAGGGGGCGCCATCGCGGAAGCGCCCTCGCAAAGGCGACGGCAACACCCCGCCCAGGAAGCGCCGCGCGCACGCGCCCAACGAGATGTGGAAGGCGTTCTGGGACGGCGTGTGCGACGACGAGGGGTGGCGGCGCAGGACGTAGGTAGCTGTGGCTCTGGGCTCCTCCGCGTCGGATGTATCCGTCGCTGCCACTTGCCGAGCCGGCGGTACAAAAGTCGGCGATGATGTGATTGATGTGTGCCGTTGCCGTCCGTTTGTTGCGCTGTTGCCATAGCACTCCGAATAATACAATGTATGCATCGCCCACACGACCATGACAACCCCAAGAACAATCACGCCGCACGCGCTGCGCGCCGCGCTCGACTCGGACGCCGAGCTCTCTCTCATCGACGTCCGCGACGAGGCGACCATCCGGCAGGCGCACATCTTCCACGCGGCGTACCTGCCTCTCTCGTGGCCCGGGCGGCGCGAGCGCGCCCTGCTCACCGTCCCACGGAAGAGCACGCTCGTCGTCCTCACCGGCGACGGCGGGGACGCGGACGCCGAAGCGGACGCGGCGAGCTGGACGAGCTGGGGGTACACCGACGTGCGGGTCCTCGCTGGCGGGCTGGACGGTTGGACAGACGCGGGGTACGCTGCGTACCGGCACGTCGCGTGCCCGTCGAAAGCGCTCGCCGAGGCCGGGCGCGAGGAGTTGCGCACGCGGATCTGGTCCCCTGCGGACCTGGTCGCCGCGCGCGAGGCCGCAAAGGCGGCCGGCACGCTGCCCCCGCTGCTCCTCGATGTGCGCTCCGAGGCCGAGTACGCGCGCGCCAGCGTTCCCGGCGCGCTCGGGCTCCCGGGCGGCGAGCTCGTCGCGACCGTGGGCCCGCTGCTCGCCTCGCAGGCCGCCGCGGCGGGCGTGCCGGACGACCCGGCGCGTCCGGTCGTCATCACGTGCGCGTTCCGCACGCGCGGGCAGTTCGGCGCGGCCAGCCTCGAATGGTGGGGGCTGCGCAACCCCGCTTACTTTCTCGAGGGGGGCACGCAGGCGTGGACCGAGGCGGGGGGCGCGCTCGAGCCCGGCACGCAGCCTGTTCCGTCGCTGCCGACCGCGCCGCTCGACCACCCGGCGGCAGCGGCCATCCCGCGCGTCGACGCGTCGACGGTCGACAGGTGGCTCGCCGACGAAGACCGCACGACGTACCTCCTCGACCCGCGGCTGGTCCCAGGGACCGACTACCCGCTGTCTGCAGCCGCCGCCGCGCTCGTCCGCCACGTCCCGGGGGGACAGTACATCGAGAGCATAGACGAGTATACGCCCGTGTACCGCGCGCGCGTGGTGCTAGTCGATACGGCGCCGCACACGCGCGCGCTCGCGCTCGCGCGCTGGCTGCGCGCGTCGCGCCTCGTGGACGTGTATGTGCTCGGCGAGGCGAGTACCGCCGGCGGCATCCTGCCCGGCGCGCGCGCAGAGGGCGACAAGGCCGCGGGCATGATCCCAGACTACACCGAGTGGAGCCGCGCGCTGCCAGCAGCCGCAGCGGCCGAGCTGGGCGGCTTCGTGCTGGTGTAGAGTTGCGTGGCGTGGCAGCAGTGTGGCGCGCGGCGCGCGCACAGACATCAATGCATTGTATCGTATCTATCCGTCGGTTGATGGTTGTGGGCGCCGGCGGCGGGCGGCACGCGTGGCTGCGGCCGTTGACTAAGTAGTTAAGCACGCCGGTCAATCAGCGCCGAGCGGAGCACAGTAGCGCCGCGCACCGAATACCAAAATACTTGTCTCCAAACCAAATGAACGCGCCGAACGGGCTGCCGACACGCCTTGCAGTGCTGCCGCACGCCGCACAGGCGCCCGATCTCCGCGAGCGACTGCCTGCGCGACTTGTTCCGATATCGCACTGTCCGGCAGGAGAGCGCAATCTCCGTCGCCATGATGTCATTCCACACTAGCTGTTGCCCACATCGACGTCGTCCTTGGAGTCAGTCTTTCTTCTTCCGAGCAACAGACGACCGGAACGCCGGAACGTCGCCCGCGGCATGTAGCGTATCAATGCAAAGGGATAGGGTGCGTAGGGTGCGTAGGCTGTATCAATAAAGTGGTAGTAACCTACCCACCCCGCCCCTCTTCTTCCCATTTGTCCACACCATGCTGCCACTTACACGACGCGCCGCGCTCCTGCCCCTGCGCCTTGCGCGCCGGGGTGCGCGCCCCGCGTCCTCGCTCGTCGACTCGACCATTATCATCGAGGAGCGCCCGCGCATTGTCATTCTTGGGTCTGGATGGGCGGGGTACAATCTTGCTCGGTGGGTTGTGTGGGGGAGGGGTCGAGCCGGGGTGCCGAGCGGAGCTGATGGCGCAGTAAAATCGACAAGGCGTTGTATAATGGTGAGTGCGGGTGGTTGTGCGGCGCTGGGCGCCGCGCTGGCTGTGTGTCGTGGCATCGAGCTGGACGCGAGGCGAGGCCGTCGCTTGACGGGCAGCCGATGCCTGTCGTGGTTCGCGGCTCGAGCATGCTTCCGATGAGGTCTTGTCTCCCCCCTCTGCCGCCTCGCGCTCCTCGCCTCACCCTCACGCCGACTCGCTGCGCTTGCCTACTAACCCCCCCCCCAGTCACGGTCGTCTCGCCCAACTCGTACTTCTCCTTCACGCCCTTCCTGGCCGCCACGACGGTCGGCACGCTCGAGTTCCGGTGCGCGACCGAGCCGGTGCGGAGTATCGAGTCGGTCAACTATGCGCAGGCGCGCGCGGAGAGTGTTGGTGGGTTGCGTGGTGCAGGCGTGCGTGTCGCCAGCCGCATTAACACACCCAGACTTCGCCAAGAAGACAGTCACGGTCGCGCCGTCCGTGTCCGACCACACAACGGTGCAGCGCACGGATCCCGACGAGCTCGACACCCACCTGCTCCCCGAGCAAAAACTGCGCCAGAGCTACGACATCAAGTACGACGCGCTGGTGATTGCCACCGGGTGCCGGTCGGCGTCGTTCAACATCCCCGGCGTGGCCGAGCACGCCATGTTCTTGAAGGACGTGCGCGATGCCCGGCGGATCAGGCTGCGGCTGCTGTGAGTGGGCGTGCGGCGCCCTCGGTCATGCTGACTCCCTGCCCCAGGCAATGCCTCGAGCTCGCATCCGAGCCAAGCATCACCGACGACGAGCGGCGGCAGCTGCTGTCCTTCCGCGTCGTCGGCGGCGGGCCGACGGGCGTCGAGTTCGCCGCCGAGCTGTGCGACTTCATCACCGAGGATGTAGAGCGTCTGTACCCCAACCTCAAGGGCCTGTCGTCGATCACGCTGTACGACGTCGCGCCGGGCATCCTTATGTCGTTTGACGGCGAGCTGCGCCACTACGCCGAGAAGAAGTTTGCGCGCGACGGCGTGACGGTGCTCGGCAACTCGTCGATCGTCGCCGCTGGGCCCGACTGGATCGACCTCAAGAAGACCGACGGCACCCTCGAGCGCGTGCCGTACGGCATGCTCGTGTGGTCTACCGGCCTCAGCGTCAACCCGTTCCTCAACAGCCTCCAGGGCGTCAGCAAGGACGAGCGGACCAAGAGGTGAGTAACCACCAACGGACGGACGGCCAAGCTCATACCCCCCCCCCAGCATCCACGTCGACCCGTACCTCCGCGTCATCGGGGCAGACGGCAAGCCGATGGACAATGTCTTCGCCGTCGGCGACAACTCGACGCCCGTCTCGGGCAACCGCCTGCCGGCGACGGCGCAGGTGGCGTCCCAGATGGCGGGGTACATGCACAAGAAGTTTGCCCGCATGGCGCAGGCCAAGGACCAGGAGACGATCGGCCCGTTCGTGTGGAAGAACAAGGGCAGCATGGTCTTTGTGGGCAGCGAGCAGGTGGGTGCACCGTGTGCGGGGGTATGCTGACAACCCAAGGCGCTCGTCGACCGCTCCGGGGCTAGTGTCGACGGGCCAAAGTCCAAGCTCTCTGGGTGAGTCGCGCTGCTCGGCATTGTTGTCGCGTCCCCACTGACACCACGCCCAGCTTCGCCGCTTGGTTCATCTGGCGCTCCTACTACATGACCCTCTCCATGTCCTGGCGCAACCAGCTTCTCGTCCCAATGTACTGGGCCCTCGCGCACTTCTTCGGCCGCGACGTCACACGCTTCTAGTCTAGACATTTTTTGTTGTTGATGCAACTTTGGCAAACTGCCACACGCCACACCCACGTGCAACCCCATCAGAGCTTATCGTGTTGCATATCAGCCCCCCCTCAAACGTACACACCACACAAACTTGCGCTCGGTCCACGAGTTGCGAAGGAGCCAGGGTCTAGGCGGGAAGGATACAGAAGGGCATCATGGGGGAATAAAAGGATAGATAGAGAGGGTGGGGGCATCGCGTCAAGAAAGAGGAAGAAAAGCTTACTCGGCCTTCTCCTCGGTCTTCTCGGCCGCCTTCTCCTCACCCTTGGCAGCCTCATCGTCGGCCTTGCTCCACTCCTCGAGCACACGGAGGGCCTCGTCAACCTTCTCCTGGAGAGCAGCGGGCGACTCGACCAGGTGGAGGAGCTCGGCGTTGTCCATCTCGAGGAGCATGCCGGTGATCTTACCGGCAAGGTCGGGCTGCGACTCGTGGATGAGGGGGTAGATGGCCTCACCAAGCATCTGCTTCTGCTCAGCAGCCGACGCGCGGGCGAGGGTCTGGGCGTTGAGAGCGTTGGCGGCAGGGGCAGGGGCGGCGTCAACCTGGGGACGGGCGGGGATCTGGCCGCGGGGCAGGTTCTGCTGGGCAGCGACGGGCGACGAGCCGTTGGGGCGAGCGCCACCGGGGGCAGCGGTGGGAGGGCGAGCGTTGCCAGCGGGGCGGACGGGGTAGTTGGCAGGCATGCCGGGGTAGGGGCCACCAGCGTTGGGGGGCATGTAGCCCATGGGCACGGGGGCACCGGGCTGACCCGAGGGAGGGTAGCGAGCAGGGCGGGCACCCATCATGGGGGGAGCGCCAGGGTAGCCGACGACACCGCCACGAACGGGCATCATGGGGGCACCGTAAGGGCCCATGGGGGGGTAGTACATGGGAGCGGCCTGCATGTAGCCCTGGGGGCCGCCCATGCCGTTGGCAGCGGCGTACTGGAGACGCTGGGCGTTTCTCTGCTGCATCTGCGACTCGAGAGCCTGGCGACGGACCTCCTTCTTCTGGGCGAGCGAGACGTAGAGCGGCTTGGTGCCGATCATCTTGCCGTTCATGTCCTGGACGGCACGGGTAGCCTCGTCGGGCTGCGAGAAGCAGACGAAGCCGAAGCCACGCGAGACACCCTTGTCGTCGCGCATGATCTTGGCCGAGGTGATGGTACCGGCAAAGTCGAACTCGGTGCGGAGACGGTCGTCGTCCCACTCGTCGTCAATGTTCTTGACGTAGAGGTTGACGCCGGCGTTCTTGGACTCGTTCTCGAGACGGCGCTCCTCGTGGACACGGCGGAGCTCCTCGTCACGCTCGGCACGCTTCTGGGCGCGGCCGACAAAGAGCTTGCGGCCGTCAATCTCCTTGTCGTTGAGCTCGTCGACGGCCTTGCGGGCAGCCTCGTGGGAGGTGAAGTTGACAAAGGCAAAGCCCTTGGAGACACCCGACTCGTCCGAGCCGAGGGCGGCCGAGACAATCTCGCCAAAGGGCTTGAAGAGCTCCTCAAGCTTCTCCTGGGTGAACTCGGGGTCAAGGTTCTTGACGAAGATGTTGGTGAACTGGGCACGCTGCTCCTCGACCTTGGACTGGCGCTCCTTCTTCGAGATGTGGTGGCCGACGTAGACCTTCTTGTCGTTGAGGAGCATGCCGTTGACGGCCTTGATGGCGGCGTCGGCAGCCTCGCCAGTCTCGTAGTGAACGAAAGCGAAGCCGCGCGAGTTGCCGTTCTCGTCGGTGGCGACCTTGCACGAAAGGATGTTGCCGAAGGCGGCAAACGTGTCGTGGAGAGCCTATTGTCTGTCAGCATCCTGTTCCCTTCCTTTCCTTCTTTCCCCACCCACCTTGTTGTCAATCTTGTCGTCAAGGTTCTTGATGAAGATGTTGCCCTGGCCAGTCTTGCGGAGAGCGGGGTCACGCTGCGACCACATGATGCGGCAGGGGCGGTTCTTGATGAGCGAGTAGTTGAGGTGCTCAAGGGCACGCTCGCCGTCGGCCGCGTTGAGGTAGTTGACGTACGCGTAGCCGAGCGAGCGGCGCGTCACCGCGTCGCGGCAGACACGGATGGACGCGACAGGGCCGACCATGTTGAAGATCTCGAAGAGCATGGCCTCAGTGACCGAGGGGTCGAGCTCGCCGACGTAGAGCGAAGCGCTGTTGCCGGGCTGCTGCGCGCCGGTGGTAGACGTGGGGGCGGGCTGCGCCGGGTTGCCAGCCGCAGCGGCGGCGGCGCCGGCAGCTGCAGCAGCAGCAGCGGCCTGGGTGGCCGGGATGGGGGCGGCGGCGGGCGAAGGCGAGGTGGCCGGCGCGGCGGCGGCAGCAGGGGCAGCGGTCTCGGACGACATTTTAGAGTGTTGGTTGGGGGTGGTTGAGTTTTTGGTTTTCGGGGTTTTGGGTGGGCTCGTCCACGTAGTATTTAGCGAAGCGTTGACGTGGGTTTTTTGGGAGGCTGCATGTGGTGAACGGCGGGGTCGGGGTGCATATAAGGTAGAGAGACGGCGCAGGGTGATGGATGATGCACAACGGGGCAAGGAAGGTGGGTCAGCGTGTGTCGCTCGAGTGTTTGGGTGGTGGTGGTGGTGGGGGGACGACGTGACAAGAAAATTCGCCGCCAGCGTCAGTCAGGCCTCGTGTGCGGTGCGTCGTGCGACGGCGAGGGCGTGACGGGCCGCAGTGATGAGGACAGTGCTGTTGTGCACGCGTGTCGTTGTTGTTGTTGTTGTTGTTGTTGTTGTCGCCGCCCACCACCAGCAGGTTGCACCGATACTCACCTGATAGATGCAACTGATTCAACTCTTACAGAGTTGAGAAGAACGGAGAAGTTGGATCGTGAGGGGTATTTGGCAGGCCAGTCGGTGGGTGGCAGGCAGCCAGCACTCGCTCGCTGCCTGCAGGGTACGCACGCACGCGCCGCCGCCTACCAGTCAGGCAGGCAGGCCGCCAGGCAACAAGACTGCAGCTCAGTGGCACCACCGCCGCCGCCGCCGCCAGCCTCGACGGGATCAAATCAAATTCTTCACCCCACCAGGCACCACACAAGGACCACCCACTCGTCTGGGTGTCGGACGTCGGACGACGCGCGCCGCCCGTCGGCGCCACCTACGACGCTCAGTCCTCTGGCGCCTCGCTTGCTTGTATTGCCCCCCGCAAGCGGCAATTCTGACGGGGATTGCCTCTGTGGCATCTACTATTATCTAGCAATTAAATGCATAATGCCATGGCCTCTGTGCCCCTTCGCCTCACTACAAACACAACACGATCACAACACGAGATATGAGGAATAAAAAGAGAAAGGGGCATGGAAGGCGATACGCGGATAGCGGTGGACGGAAAAGATGGTAGAGAGGGAAGCGCGCCTCGGCGTCACTGCCCCGTGGCCTGCCACTGCCACTCCTAATCAGGCAGACCAGGATCCTCAGACGGCAGCGTAGTCGGGCCGCCAGCAGACAATGATGAGGGCTTGGGGCACCCAACAGGCACCAGAGGGGACTGTGCAGGTGTCGTGATTGCCGTCGAGGCTGACATGGCCGACGACAATGGCGGCGTAGAGGTCGGTGGCGTTGACGCATACGACGTGTAGTCTTCAACAATGACGTCGTTTTGGCCCAACGGAGACGAGTAGTGCTCGCCTGCATCGGTGAAGCCCGACGGGATGCTCGACCCAGTCGGTGACTGATCGGGTACCGACTGTAACCCATCAGTACACACTCCGGCTCATCTCCGTTCACGCAACTCACATATTCTCGCATGGGAGCAAGCCAAGGGTGGTTGAGCAGCTCCGTCGCAGTCGGTCGCTTGTCAGGATCCAGCGTGAGGCATTGCTCGATAAAGTCAATGCCCAGGTCAGAGATCTGTCCTGGCTCAGGGAGCGGCGGGTGCTGCGTCGCGATGCCAATGTGGAACATGATCGCCCACTCGTTATCGAGGTTGGACCACGGCTTGCGGCTATCATGCGTTAGCGACTACCTCAAGACTGTGGGAACCAGACTGAAAAGAACTGCTCACCCTGTTGTGACCTCGAGAACCACGCAACCCATCGACCACATGTCCGCCGAGCCAAGTCGGCCGGCACCACCCTTGATGACTTCGGGAGCAATGTACATCGGTGTGCCAGCCAGTGAGTTCATGACGGCCGGACCAGCGTCTGTTCCCGCACCAGCCTTCGACTTGGAGATTGCACGCGTCTTGGCCATCGTCCTGTTGCCCTTGATAATGACCTTGGCGGCACCGAAGTCGACAAACTTGAGCACAGAGTTGGCACCCAGGAGAATGTCTTGCGGGTTAGTGCTACATCCATCCAACCGCGAGCTCACTGTCTGGCTTGACGTCACGATGCTCGACGCCTTGCGAGTGGAGATACTGCAATCCCTGCAACATCTGCCACGTGTACACCATGATCACGTCCTCGTCCTCGACGCGGCCATGTTCCAGAAGGTTGGCCAGCGAGCCGCCGGGGCAGTACTCCTCGAAAATGTAGACACGGTCGCGATGCACCTCGATGCCGTAGTAGTCGACGATGTTCGGGTGCGAGAGCATCTGCATGACCTGAGGTTGTCAGTGATACGTCGGCTTGGGTCAACTCACATCTGCCTCGTCCTTGATCTGTTTGTACAGCGCAGGTGAGTTGGTGATGTCTTGCACGCGGATCTCCTTGACGGCCATGATGCCACCAGAGTCGAGGTTGAAGCCGAGGTAAACCGAGCCATTGGCACCTCCACCAATGAATCCTCCCTGCTGCCAGCGCAGCGAGATGTTGCTGGCACTGGCGGCGAGAAAGACGAGGGCGCGGTCCTCGGAAACCTCCTCGTCGAGAACCCGACCCATAAGGTGCTGATCTGTCGACAAGCCAAGACGCTGCTGCTCCAGGTCCGAGATGAGAGCAAGGCGCTCGTCGCGTACCAGACGAAGCGACCGCTCGGCCCTGTTCTGCATCTTGGAAGCGCTGTCGGGTGTCGGAGCTCTAGGCAGGAAGAAGTCGTCCTCGTCAGGTCTCTCGAAGATGCGCTGCATTCGGCGCAGGCCCTCCAAGCGTTCCGACTCCTTCTTGGCCTCCAAACTTGATCGAGCACCAAGAATATCGAAGTGGCTGATTAAAAGCGACATGCAGCTAGCCACCTTGGCTCGCAGCAGCGCAAACTCGTTGGTGGTGAGGTGCAAAATGTTGTTTCCTCTCGTCATGAGCATGGCGTACTCCAGGGCATTGACCGTCCAGCGGAAGGTCTTGCGGTCGGTGGGGTCGCAGTCGTCGCAAATGAAGCTCACCCAGCCAATGGCCAGTCTCATGAGCAGTCGGCTGAATCTTGCCCACGCAATGTGGTCCATGTAGACCGCTACTCTGTGGCCGTGGTCGCTGGCAAACAGATACCAGTTTTCAATCAGGTCTTGTGTGCCGGGATCGCCGCGGAGCGTCATTCGCACGTGAGTGGCCGACTTAATAATGTCCTCCGATAGACGATGAGCAGATCTCGATATCCTCTTGAGCTCGTGGTTGACCTTTGGCAGATGGGCCTGCTGCTCGACGATGCAAAGTGGCTGTAAGACAGCCGTACTGGTATCGGGGTCGATGAACGAGCGCATAAAGAACGCCTTGCAGTATGCAAGTCGGCCTGTCGGTCCGTCTGCCACGAGACGAATGCGGCTGTCCTCGAGCCCAAGGTTGACGCCTTTGCCGACGTCGAGGGTCATGACGGCACCAGTCCAAGCAAAGCTTTGGCGAGGAGAGATAAGCAGGAGGTACTGGGCGTCGTCTTCGTCTTCCTCGTCGTCGTACTCGCTGCCCCTCTGCTCGCCAATATCGTTGGTCCGTCTCATGTACGTGCCAGGCAGGTGATTGGCAAACACACGGAAGAGCAACTGCTTAACGTCCTCTGGCCTGTCCCACAGCGAGCCATCGGCAAAGATGTAGGTGCCTTGCTCCTCGTACACGCTTGTGTAGACCAGGAAGTGGCCCGACTCGTGTAGCTGGTGGATGAGGAGCTCGGTGTCGTCATCCTCGAAGATGTACTCTGCCGAATTGTGGAATCTCTGCTGGAGACGGCGAGCGAAACGCTGCAGCTTACGATATCTCATCCTGATCGAGTCGAGCAGCTTGGTGAAGAAGACGACCATTTCCTCCGTGGTCATGGGCTCTGGAGCGCGATCTCTTCCCTTGTATTCCGTCGCGGCCACGGCCTTTTGGTTGTTGCCATTCGTGGCATCGATTCGAATTGGTACTCGAAGTGACGTCTCAAAGTAGTTGATAACCCGAATGATGAGCTTGTTTGTGAGGACGCACAAGCTCTCGGCCACGATGAGGTCTGCACCCTCAATGGCCTCGGCCGCATCGTAAAGGAAGGGCCACTCGACCTCGAGAATGTCGGTTTGCCGGAGGTTGATGCTCTTGCTCTTGTTCTTGAGCTTCCAGTGGAGCAGCCTGAAGAACATCTCGATACTGTTTAGCAAAACCTGATTGTAGGCTGGCGGGAAGCATTCTGGGATCACCCAGCGACGCTCGGGGTCCGGGGCGACAATCTCCTCGTACTGTCGTCGGATGAAGATGGCGAGGGAGACTGACGTTCGTAGGCTCTCTGCCATGTCGTCTATGATGATGAGGTCAGGGTCTGAAAGCCTCTCTGCGGCCCTCAGACGCGTCTTGAGGGCTTCGATAATGAGTCGGCCAGGGAAGCTGATGATACGCTCGAGCTCATATTGGAAGGTTGGAATCTTGAGATCGGCAAAGACCGGGGAGTAGGAGATAACCGTCTGCTTGGCGTTCTGTATCAATGCGATCTGGTGCACAAAGACGCGCTTCTCAAAAGTCCGTCTTAGCGAATCCTCCTTGAGGATACGGTCAACGAAGGTCGAGTCATCGGCGGCGAGATCGTTTTGTGCGTGCGCGAGGCCCTTGCTATCCAGTGGGTGGTATCGCGACTTGCCGCCCACCAGCGCCTTCTCCTTTGTGGTGTTTGGGCGCGTGATATCAAGGTCGTCGGTACCAGTCCACTTCTGGAGGATGAGCAACTGCGCCTTTAGCTGGACGACCACCGAGTACCAGGCCGACAGTGCGTCGATCCGGGCCTGGAACGACTCTGAGTCGTATAGCGGCTTGTCCTGACGGAGCGCAGCCTGATGAGGATACAGCGATTCGACAATCGCGAGCTTTTCGAGAATGTATGCGACTTGGTCGACAGGGCTGACGTTGCTCGTCTCGTCAAAGGTGAACTTGTCGATTTCCTCGAGCACAGTGTCGACAATCTTGTTCCGCCTTGCTTGGACGATCCTCTTCTCCTCCTCTTCGGAACGGTTGCGTAGTCGTGCACGAATCTGCCACCACAAGCTCTGGCTGAGTGCCTTGCGGAACGACTCGCTCGAGGGGCGCTCGACACCGATACGCGAGCTCTCGCCACGGAGGATGTCGCCACCGAGGACGCTGGCGAGCATGCTCTGCCATTCCAATCTCTCCTTGCCCTCGGCTGTTTCAGGCCCGGCGGCATCTGGTGGCGGGGAGGTGAGAATGAGGGACTTGGGCTGCCCTACTCCAACACCGACGACACCGGATGGTGTCGGCAGCTGCCCGTCCCCCTTGCCTGTTGCGTACCGCACAGCATCGGCCACGAGAGCCTTGACTGGTGTAGGGCGGTCCAAGTCGTCGTCGTCGTCATAGTCGGAGTGCCAGTCGTCTCCACCGCGTGAATAGCCGGCGTCGTCGGTATCTAACCTGGCGTACGGGTCGCGGAGGCCCCCCGGCTTTCGTCTCAAGCTGCTGGTCCGCTGATGCTGGCCGCTGGCGTACTTGATCTTCCACTGCTCGTAACCACTCGGGGTCGGTGGATGTGCAAGGTTGGCAGATGCCACACCACGAGTGTACGTCGCCGAGCGGTTGAGTTTTGGGGCAACGGAAGAGGCAGAGGGGATACGTGAGGGAGGGTTAGGTTGGCCGGAGTAAGACGAGGAGCGCATATGGCCCGATGATGAGGGTTCTGCGCAGTGTAAGTGACTGTGCTGAGCCAGAAAGCAGATTGCAAGAGAACAGTACGCACGGTCATCGCCTGTTGGTGGCTCCTTTGGTAGCTCGTCATGTGTGCTCGACTCCGGACTCTGTGCGGCGAACATGCGGACTTTACGGCGCGGCTTGCTTGCCGATGACGACGCCGACGTCGACGGCTCGCCTGCAACCGGTGGCTGCTGGCTTGCCAGCGGGGAAGAGCGGTCCGACATCAAAAGTGCATGGGTGGGTGTTGGCGGCCGCGCGGCAACGTTCGGTCAAGTGCGGTGTGGGGTGGTGACAGACAGCCGGCGCTGCTGGGGCAGCGGGAGGGGGAGGATGGAGGAGGGGGAGGGAGAGGTCCTTGGGCACTGCCGTTTCGATGGGGACTGGCGGACTCGGTTCGCGCGTTTCGTCGAGTGCGGTAGTGCAAGAATCGAGATAGATGCGGGTTTGGATACGCTGGGCGATGGTGGACAAGCCGGCGTGCCGAAGCGGTTGGAGGTAGGGTGGGAGGGTGAGGAGGGAGGAAGGACGTGCGCGCAGGGAACGGGGGGGTGGCACGGCGGCACGGGTGTCGCTCGGTCGGGTTCCGGCGTGTCGGCCGGCGGGCGTGGCGTGGCCTTGTCTGAGAGAGTGTCTGCACGTCTGTCTGCACTGGCCGGCGACGTTGGCGAGGGCGACGAGTGGGATGTGCTGCAGGGGGATGCGGGAGGACGGCGAAGCGAGGCGAGGCGAGTGAGAGGACGGAGACGCGGACACGGCGGATGGACAAGTGACCGAATACGTAACCGGGCGAGGCAGGACGAGACGAGCAGACTAGTCGTCGATGCCATCAACGCGCGCCCACTTGCTAATAATGCCCATTTCATTTTTCTCCGCACGTCCTAATCTCCATTTCAGAACAACCTGTGGGAATCAAAAGAGGCACCGGCGTGGCTGCCCTCCTGGAAGGAGCCCTGTCTACAGCCTATTCATTCGGCCCTTGGCACTCGCCGGCCGCTGCGAACTGTTTTCCCGGCAGCCAGCGGACGGACACACGGGCCATTGCTAGACCCGGAAGTGGGGAAGGCTTGGTACGCAACGGCCACGAGTATGGTTTGCGGCGTCGGTGCCGTGGCGACGTTGATTAATGGCGTGCGCGAGCACCGACCGGGTCAACCAAGCCGCAGCTCGCTCGCAGCTCGTCCGAATGTCCCTTACACCGCCCGCCCGCCTCCCAGTCACCGGTGCACACTGCTGCCCTGCACCGCGACATTCCAGCCCGTGTACATTGCTAGCAGCCCGCTCGAGACCTGACAGCCCGGCCCTTGGCCCGCTGTATTTACGAGTGGCGAGTGGCAGCAGCTACCAGTCAGCTGAGAACCAGAATCACGCGAATCGCCCGCTTTACTCTCACGTTATCACCTCACACCGGCTACACGAGTGGGAAGTGGCGGCTGCACACCTCTTTCTCATCCACAGTTGCGTACGTTCGGGACATGCATGATGCGCCGACCCTCCCTGCCTGGCATGCTGGGCCGCCATGTGGCCCTCTATCCCTTGCCGCGCACGCACAACCAACCCCGGCCCCTGCCCCCCTTCACATGACACGGCTTGCCTTGGTGCAAGCAGCACACATGTGGCAGCAGCAGTAAGGGTGAGAACAACTACATTCCTGACCGCGCGACAGCGTCGTCTGGACGCGTGGCGCCTCGCGAAGTGATCGACGCCGCGACGTCGCTCTTCCCTGCCTGTTCTCTGGCACCCCTCTCGCCGGCTACCACAACTGTCACACTACGGCCACACTCCTGGTTCACGCGAATGCATTGCACACGTTTTGGGCATCTAGAAGGGCTTGTCCGAGTCGGGGGTGTTGTCTGCGGGTGTGAGCGGGCGCCTCGGCGCGACATGATGTTCGTTCAACTTACCGACGAAGTACTTGTCAAGCTGTTTGGAAAACAAAACAAGCCCAGCGTCAGTACTCTGTCCCACCTCGCCCAAACGCCGCCACGCACAAGGGGGAACTTGACAAGGACGTCCTTCTGGAAGATGGGGACCGAGCCCATGAAGAGGGCGACGGCCACACCGGTACCGAAGCCCCAGCCGAGGAGCGAGGTGCCGAATGGGCGGAAGAAGCTGCAGGGCAAACGGTTGTGGAGTGAGCAGTCCAAGAGCGCACAGATAGACGGCGGTTGAGTGGCATTGAAATGGAGCCGCAAAAGATGCGTCGCAGGTCGGAGTCGAGGTCAGAGCAGGAGTCACGGGAGGAGGCACACGCAGGTAAGGCAACAAGAACACACTGGGTCAGCAGAGCAATACACGCAGGGAGCAGCACACGACGTACGCGGCGCTGTAGCTGCCGAAGTGCTGGGGCTGTCAGCAAGGGCCACGCACAGGAGGCAGGCAAGTGAGGCGCGCCTTGCGATGCGATCCGGTACGGCGGGCCTCGCGCAGACGCCGATCCAGCGTCCGCGCCGCCGCCGCCGCCGCCGCCGCCGGTATCGCACAGCATACAGCACGCCTGCGCCTGCGCGCACGCCAACTCACGGGCTGGGGGGTGACCTTGAGGTTGAACGCGGCCATTGTGCTCGAGTGGTGGTTGACGCTGTCGTGAGTTGAATGCGGCCTGTTCGATTGGTGCAGGTCGGGACGGCGCGGAAGGCGGAGAGGGGGCCTGATAACAAATGACGTGGAAAACCGCCGCGCGCACTCGGCACTCGGGTGGAGGTCGTCGCCCTTGGTCATGATTTCGAGCGCGCGCGAGGCATCTCTGCTTGCGCATCACAAACAATGTCGCTCGCACGAGGAGTATCAGCCGCGCGCCGAGCGCTGGCAGTGGCACGGCCTCGCGTGCCATGCGCCATGGTGGCCCCGCGCACGACCCGGACGTACGCGACGCTCTCGCCGCACACCCCGCCCCCGACGACGGCATACGACGTGTTCGACGAGGCGGCGAAGGCGGCGCAGCGCGACCGCGCGGTGCTGCGCATCGCCGAGGCCACCGCGGCAGGCGAGGTCGAGGGCCCCGAGGTGCTCGACTACCTGCGTGAGGAGGTCGCCGACCGGCTCGTCGAGCGTGTCGAGGTGGGTTTCTTGCGTTTGTCTCTCGCTGACCCGCCAGGACCTCAAGGTGCCGCCCGCGACGATCGTCGACCTCTCGGCGCATGCAGGCCAGCTTACGCGCATGCTGCAGGAAGTTCTGGGCGACGAGCTGCACCCGTCGACCGAGGGCGCTGGCGTGCTGGGGCACGCGAAGCGCAAGTGGATCATGGTCGAGCAGAGCGGTGAGCTGGGATGTAGGGGCACGGTAGCTGACGCCAGGCGGTGCGCTGAACCGCGATGCGGACGACACATTTGCATGTAAGTTGGCTGGGTGGTACGCGTAATATCAGCTGACTCGCAGACCCTCCCGAGCGCATCCAGACGGCCGTGTCCAACTTCCTCGCGGACCCCCGCCTTGAGCCCCTGCGGGATAAGGTCGACTGCGTCGTCTCGTCTGGCGGCCTGCACTGGATCGGCGATATTGTCGGTGGGTGCTGGCGTGGTGCACATCTCACTCCAGGCGCCTTCACGCAGATCAAGCACCTCCTGAAGCCCGACGGCGTGTTCATCGGCGCCGTGCTGGGCGGAGACACATTGTTCGAGCTGCGGTTAGTTGGGCGTTGTGCTACTTCGTTTGCAACTAACGACTCAGCACCTCGCTCCAGCTCGCTGAGCAGGAGCGCCGGGGCGGTATCGCGAACCGCGTCTCGCCCATGATCAGTGAGTCTGCTGGCACCTTCACGATCGTGATCCAGCGAACTCACGCACCAGGCACAACCGACGCGCCGTCGCTGCTCAACCGCGCGGGCTTCACCCTCACGACAGTGGACACGGACGACGTGACGATCAACTACCCGTCGATGTGGGAGCTTATCCAGGACCTGCGGGACATGGGCGAGTCGAACGCGATCCTCGGGCGCAAGACGCAGGTGTCGCGCGACGTCCTGCTCGCCGCCGAGGCCATCTACAAGGGTGCGTTGTCGTCGTACCGCCTCGAGAACGCCACTGACAGCGTACGCCAGAGCTCTACGGCAACCCCGACGGCTCGGTGCCCGCCACGTTCCAGATTAACTTCTTCGTCGGGTGGAAGCCGTCGCCGAACCAGCCCAAGCCCCTCGAGCGGGGGTCGGGCCAGACCAACCTCAAGGATATCTTGTAAGCGGGGTATGGGTGTATGCAGCATATAGTATGGCCAGAAGGAACCGGTGTGCAGGCTGGGTTCAGTACGGAGTTGAGGGAGAGTGAGCGAACGAGATGCCTGTCATCGAAGCACATCGTCAGTCACACGGCAGTGCCACTGGCACTCGGCGCCCCATCCCCTGCTAAATTTAATCGACGCCTGCAGGCGTCGGAGACCCCCCAGACTCTGGAAAGCTAAGACGCTGCCGAGACAGATGACCACCACCACCACCACGACGAACGATGCAGCAACCTGACACCCCCTCTACCCATGCCAACCCATTCGTCTCCCATGCCCCCCGGCCCCCTCGCCTTCCCATACGCGCAGTGCAAGGCCTGAAGACCATCCATGACTATCCTACAAGGCGAGACGCGCGCACCACCTACTGCTGCGCCTCGTGCGACTCGACCTCGGTGATGCCCTGGCGCTTCTCGGCGATACGGGCAGCACGACGCTCGCGCATGGCCTTGTTCTTGATACGGCGGGCCTCCATCTGGTCGGCGAGGTGCTTGGTGCGGAGCTTCTCGGCCTTGGCCTTGTGGATGTGCTCCATGAGGACACGCTTGTTCTTGAAGGTGTTACCCTTGGCCTTCAGGTAGAGCGAGTGGTAGCTGGGGTGGGTTAGTTAGGCTTCCGTCACAATTTTCGGATCCGGGTCCCGCGTTGCGAGTAGCGACACCGGACCCGTCAATCCCCAATACCCACAGGTGCTTGTCGATCTTGCCAGACTCGCGGTACTTGCGGAGCAGGCGACGGAGGACACGCATGCGACGGAGCCACTGGACCTTGGTGGGCATACGGGCCTCGGCGGTACCCTTGCGCTTACCGGCGCCGGTGTGGCGACCAAGGCGCTTCGAGGCGAGGTGCTCGCGGGTGCGGGCGCGCGAGTGGATGACGGTGGGCTTGACGATGATGTGGCCGTCCTTGAGGAGCTTGCGGACACCCGAGCGCGAGTTGGCCTGGCCGATCTCGGCAGCCTCCTGGGGGTCAAGCCAGACTGGGGGGGTTAGTTTGACGGCCGGCTTGCTCGACGACGAGGACAACTGGCTGGGTGTTGCGCGCGCTCCCCTGCCCCTCCTCCCCGACACCCATCGCACCTCCGTCCCCATCTCCATGCCCCAGACCCTCGCCACCAAACTCGAAACTCGAAGCCCGAGTCGACCTGGTCCAGCAGTCACGCGCGCGCAGCCCCGTCCAGCCTGTCCTCCCCGCGGCGTCCTACTCACTCTTGCGCTTGCCAACGCCGGCGACGGAGGCAGCGAGACGCTTCTGAATAGCGAGGTTAACCATTTCTGCCTGTAGTGCGGAATCGAGGTGTGCGGTGGCCAGAGAGTGTCGAAAAGTCGAAAATGTGACAGAGCAGCGATTCGAGATACGTTCGGCGGGGGAGCAGAGTGCAGAAGAGCAGAGGTCAGCACGACGTCGTTTGGCCTGTCTGTCGGTGTCGCTACGCACGGTTTTTTGGTCGAGGACTTGAGGGATGCAAAGCCAGACGTGACCTCGAACACTAGACAGCGCCGAGGGACAGTGGGTGGGAGGGTGGCAGGAGCAGCCAGCAGGCAGGCAGGCAGGCAGCGCCCAGCGGCGACGGCCAGCCTGCAGCGAATGCGCTGCCTGCCTGCCACCCCAGCCTGCCCGCTGCGTGCTCTCCGCCAAACTTGAGCGTCCACTGTACGCGCCTGCGAAACTTTGCGGCGTTTCCAAAACTCCGTCGTGGCGGTATTTGGTTCCGTCAAGACCCGCCTGTCTGTGGCGACAGCTCGATGGTGCCACTTGGCCTTGCCACTTCCTCTACGCTCACGCGAGTGCATGCACGCATGCAACACCTCAAGCCCTTAGACGCCCTTAGCCGCAGCCCTAACTAATCACGCCCCGACAAGCCCTGGCAAGCCCCTTGCCCGAACCCCCCCCCCCTACACGCTGCTGACACTATGCTATGCGCTATGCCTTGGTTATGCTACAATTGAATATAAATATAATGCCCATTAAAACGTGTGTTCGTAAGCCCAGAAGAAGATCCTGCTACCCCGCACACTCTACACCACCATCGGATCCACATCGAGCGGAGGCGCAATCTTGCGCCCAGTGTGGAACTTGTCGTAGTAGACGACCTGGGTGCCACCGCTCCTAAACGACTCATAGCCAGTTCCCCAGTACCACAGGCTGAAGCCCTTGACAGCCTTGGCGTGGCCACTGCCGGGCAGCATGGGGAAGAACTGCTGGACATGTGTGAGAAGCGCACGAATCGCGCTCTCCGGAGCATTGTAGGCCTGCTCTTGCAGAATCCTGTGGTAACGGTTCAGCCAGGCCAGGTCCCGGAGATTTGCCACCACTTACAAGACGTCGCCAACGCGAACCGGGCCTCGCAGTCCTTGCAGCTTGTCAGGGGTGACGCCGTATCGCACTAGGAGGTAGCGAAGGACAGCATCGGTGTACGGGCCAGCGCCCGTGATGTCGACCTGAAGCGGGGTCAACAAGCTCCATGGACCAGGGTAGAACCACTCACAGGCTCCCTCTTCTTCGGCGAAGTGTCCTCTAGCAGCTCCACTACGGTAGCCAGCGTATCGACGAGGATGGGATGGTGCGGCTTTGCCGCGAGAATGCGCTGGTTGAACTGCAGCTTGCGGCCAGACGACGGCCGTCCCCAGCTCTTCCAGAACCTCGCCTTGGACCACTGGAACACATGTGTCCAGTCAAACGCAATCGAGTTGTCAAAGTCGATAGCAACAACGATGTTGATGTCCGGCGATAGAATCGAAGTGGCGGTTTCTGGTGCTAGGACGTCCTGAGGCTGGGGGATCGCCGCTCGTGCCACTCGCCGATGCTCTCCAGGGTAAGCGGGCATCCAGCTTCGCAAGTCGAAGGAGGAGCCCCTGGCCTCGATGTCGGCAACGATCTTTGCCACAGCGGCGCGCGTGTCCAGATCATCAAAGCTGTCGGCAGCATCGTCTGACCGCTCCCAGACACGTCCATGGTAGCCCTGGTCCTCCTTCGCCTTGGACTCTTGGAGTTTCAGGATAGCAGAGATGGCTTCGAGGTCGGGGTGGAGGATGGATTTAGCGCCCAGGCCCCAGACGTAGGGATGCGATACTGGCTAATGCAGGCGTCAGACGGAGATCCCACCGAGGCACGCCATAGTGACTTACTGCAGTCTCAGAGTCGGCAAACAGGCCGCCGTTGACGAGAACGGCGAGGTACCTGGCAGCGTCAGTAGCCGCCGTGCTTGCTTGTTCTCGGCACGACCCACCTATAGACGTCTGAGGCGCCCTCATCCGCGGTGAGCTTGCTCCAGAGCTTGCCCCAGGGGCCGTCGGCGATGCTGCTTCCGGTCCACAGTGGCACTGAGATCTCGATCTGACCGTCATCGGCCACTGTGTCCTTCCAGGTAGCACCTTTGCGTGCTGGATACGCCCACTCCTCGTTTGGAAGCAGTTGAATGAGATTAGGTGGTAGGGCAATGGGAAGCAGAGCACCCCATAGTCGATAGAGCTCAGGCACTCCCTCCTCGCCAAGATGATCGGTCGAATAGAGGTTCCGCGGGAACGTTGCGGTCTTGGGCTCTCGTGTGTCAAGCGCGCGTTTGATAGCGTCTTCCACCTGCCGCCTGTTGTCGGCTTCGGACAGGTGACTTGCGACAAAATTGAGTAGTCGAGTAGTGTACTGGTCGAGGCCGGGGTCGAGAGACTGCGTCTTGCCGTCTGGCAACAAGGGCGGTACTCCAAACGCGGAGGCGACGGCTTCTGGGTCGAAACCGGTGCGCTCAAACTCTGATATCCGCGACTCGTCAAAGAGCCTGACGATGTCTTCGCGTGGCGAGTCAACCAGGTTGTTGAGGGCCTGCTCGTCGAGGGACAGCTTTGGGCTCGACCACCTCCATGGTGCAGCAAGCAGGAGGAGGACGATGAGGAACAGGCCGAGGACCCGTGCTGGCGTTGACGGCCGGACGAGCCGGAGCAAGAAGCGGGCAGGCGGCATGTGTGCCAGGTGGGGGGTTGTGTGTGTGTATGCTGTGTGTGAAGAGTGAATGGAAGAGTGGGAGAGAGATGTCGAGAAGTCACGAGTTGTCCGTGTCCATGACATGTGTCGTGGTTGTGGGCGTCTGGTGGTCGCTCGGTCGCGGTGGAATTCTAGGGTAAGGTGAGTGCGTTGCCAGGGTGCAAAGTGCCGTCGTAAAGTTGGAACCTTTGGCAACACAGGGCACATACCCCACGGGGTTGGCCAAACAGGCAATAGCAGAAGCGGGCAAGCAGAGCCAGAGAGCGTCAGATCATCCACAGCACTGGACGGGCGGCAGAGGCGGCGGCGGCGGCGGGAGGCGGCGGACATGGTGGAGGAGGTGGCAGAGGGAGGCAGTGGGCAAGTCGAACGGAGCGGAGCGGAGCGCGCGCGGCATGGCGCGGCGCGGCGAGGCGCGGTACGCGGCATGCGGCGAGCGACACGCGGGCACGACGGGCCAGCCGGCGGAGCTAGCATGCTAGTGCTGGCCTGCTGTGGCCCAGACAATTTTCAGTTTGTGGGCTGCCGATCGCGCGACAAGCTCAGCGCCCAACGGCCCAGTGGCACCGTACGAGATCTGCAGCGGTGCATGGCTGGCGACGCCTCGGCTGCCGGGAGGGTGCCTGCATTGGTGGCAGATCGAGAGGTGGCAGGCGAGGCGTGCTGCAGACACCGTGAAATGCGGCTGTTCGGCACCGCAACGATGATGATGCAAGCACCAGGGGTGCGCGGCAGCGGCCAGCCTGGCTTGCGCGCTGGCCGCGTCGTGTCTGCCTGGCGGCATACTCGTGTCGGTGCGTCGGTGGCGCTGAATGCCTGCCCAGCGGAAAGGAGTAAGCCACACGGGTCAGGCTCAAGGGTCGCGCATCGCGCATCATCAGCCCTGCGGGCTCCAGCGGGGACTTGTGGCTTCCTGGTAATTGGGTTTCGGACAAGGGATACATGCTGATGAGCCATACTGAGATGATGTCGGGTTTGCATCCGGCTGCCAAGTGGTGTTAGGCTGTGGGTTGATAGTGGTTGTGTTGCGAGTGAGATTGCCGCACGACGGACTGGGAATATTGCTGCTGGCCGAGTCCGCGAATAATGATCACTGCAAATCGATCAGGAGGCTTGCTGGCCCTTATAGTAGATACATATTACATATTAGGGAAGGCAAGCTAATCGATCGCATTACAAATGTTTCTAATTCTACACACAGCCCATTAGCGGGAGCAGGTCCACGTGATCACCTGCGGAAGCAGACCCACGTGGATTATCGCCACCCTCTATAACGCCGTACGAAACTCCGAGTTTGGTCGATTTACTTCCGTCGACACTCGACGATTTCGTGGTTGGCAGCTGGCGGTGGCTGCAGACTCTGGGACGGACGCTGCTGCTGTCGCTGCCGCTGCTGCTACTGCTCGACACCTCGAGACCGCCATCACCGACTCCTCCAACCCTCAACAAAAAAAATCGACGGTCAGTACGACAGCGCCGACAGCGAGCACGAACACAGCCCTAACGTACAGCCAGATGTCGTTCCAGTCGAAGATCTTCCGCACTGCCAACGCTCCCAACTCGGCCCCCACCGAGATTGAGCAGCAGATTGCCCAGGCTCTCCTCGACCTCCAGACCAACGTCCCCGACCTCAAGGCCGAGCTCGCCCCCCTCCAGATCTCGGCCGCCCGTGAGGTCGACGTCAAGGGCGGCAAGAAGGCTGTTGTCATCTTCGTCCCCGTCCCCCAGGTCAAGGCGTTCCACAAGATCCAGCAGCGGTGAGTCGCGCTCGTCTGACCGTTGGCCTTGGCTCTTGTGCGCTGTCTCGTGTTGGCGACCAGCTCGAGCCTTGAGCTGGCATCCACCGGGACAGCGCGCAAGGCCCATGCCGCGGTCAGCGGTGCAACAGCCCGAGTATCCACCAGTCATGAGGCAACTCCAGAGGTAGACGGAGGTCCTTTTTAGGGCCACCTCCCTCGTGGATTGCCCGGGCTGGCGGTGCCGGGTCTAGCGCATAGTCGACAGCCCCCTTGCGCCATGCTGACCCAGTCTTTCCCTTTCGACGCCGTCGTAATGCCCGTTCAATTCGCACATCCAGCCTTACCCGCGAGCTCGAGAAGAAGCTTTCGGACAAGTACATTGTCTTCGTCTCGCAGCGCCGTGTCCTCCCCAAGGAGTCGCGCAACTCGTCGGCCAAGCTCGGCCAGAAGCGCCCCCGCTCGCGCACCCTCACCGCCGTCCACGAGAAGATCCTCGAGGACCTCGTCTTCCCCTCGGAGATTGTTGGCAAGCGCACCCGCATCGCCGCCGACGGCTCCAAGCTCATCCGTGTCTACCTTGACGCCAAGGACGCCAACCTCCTCGAGTACAAGCTCGACACCTTCTCGTCGGTCTACCGCACCCTCGCCGGCAAGGACGTTGTCTTCGAGTTCCCCGTCACCGCCGCCGAGTAGATATGTCCGTTATTGGGCTAGTGTAGGGATTTCAGGACGACATGCATTCACCAGCCGGGTATACTAGCCCGCGCTGTTGTACACGAACGTGGGGTCTGCAGGGGTGGAGTGCGGTCGTCTGGGCGGCAGGTGTGTTGGGTGTGTTCAGCAGTTTGTAGCGTGTGCCACTTGCAGGCTGAGTGTCTGTGGCACTGCAGAGCTGATCTCGCTCTGTCTCACAACTTGTCTCATCTCGATTCATTTCATTCTAATGATGCTGACTACACTGCTACTCTAACTCCACGGGTCGACGAGCGGGCTCACACCCTGCGGCGTGCCGAGCCTGGCCTCGAACCAGAATCTGAGCCGCTCGACGCGCGGCCGGTCCGCCATCCAACGCGCAAAGTCGACCGGGTTGGTGTTGTTGACGTCCTCGAGCGGCGGCCACGGAAAGCCAGCAGGCAGGGGCAGGTCGTCGCGCACCTGCCAGCCTGTGGTGTTCTGGTACTCGGGCGACAGGAGGAAATTGTGCAGGAGCTTTGCGCCCTCGGGGTGGCGCGCCTGCTTGAGGATCGCGGCCGTCTGCGTCCAGGCGACGAACGGCCCGGTGGCCGGCTTGGCGATCTGCAGGCCGTCGATGGGCGCCCAGCCCAGATCGCTTGTGAATGTGGCCGCCTCGGCGTACGTCGCGTTCTGGATAATGAGCGCCGGTGTGCCCGTACCGCGGACCCAGCGAGGCCGCTGGGCGAGCAGGCCGTCAAGCCAACTCGCGCCGTAGGCGCGCAAGGCCAAGTCAAACGCATACAGCACTGCGTCGTCGTCGTGCGGGTACGTGAGCACGAGCTTGTCCTTGAGCTCGGGCTTGAGGAAGTCGGCAAACTCGGCGATGGTCACATTCGGCAGCTTTGCGTCGCTCCAGATAAAGCTCCACGAGTACACGTACACGCCGTACCACGCGCCCCAGGGGTCCTTGTACGCGGGGTTGATGGCGTCGAACCCGGCCGGCTCGTAGTGCAGGAGCGCGCCGTCCCCGTCCCAGCGCGGGTAGTCGTGCAGCGTCTGCAGGATAACGCTGTCCGGAAGCGCGACGGTGTCGCCAGTCGCGAGCGCCTCGTCCACCCGCCCGTCATGGTACTTGGACAGGTCGATGGTGACGTTCAGCACGACGCCGGGGAACCGCGCCTCGAACGCGCGCTTGAGGTCGTCGCCGCCGTTCGCGAGGTCCCCGCCGTGCCACAGGACGACGGTGCCGCCTTCCGCCAGGGCGGCGGCGTGCAGCTCGTCGAGCGAGCGGGTCTCGACTTCGGGCGTCGAGTTGAACGCGAATAGGCTGTCCGCGGTGGCTGGGCCCGCGAGCGCGAGCAGGAGGAGCGGGGAGAGGCGCATGGTCGTGGCGCCTTGGGTTTGTCGAGCTAGCTGCTCATCGCACGCCGCCTTTTATACCACGGCACCGGGCCTGCTACTTCCTCCGTCGGAAAGTTTCAGTTGACAACTCATGCATGGCGTGTGCATCGCGCCGGGTGGTGCGCACGCCATGCGAATGATGACTGAGCAGCTCAGCTGCCAGAGAACAGCAAGCGACAGTCGCCGGCGTCGTCGTCGTCTTGTGCCACAGTTGACCGATTTCCCGATGTCCCTAGCGGTGTGCGGTTATCGTGCCAGATCTCTTGGCGAGTACGCGGCGGACCGACGTCCGCTGCGCAGAGAGCTCACAAACTTTAACCCACCGATTCTCTTACTGCGCATCTGCACTCCGGCACCGCTTTGAGCGTTCTGAGACAATGCTGCGCGAGGCCTCGAGGTCTGGACCATTCGCCGTTCCCCAGAACAGCACGACAAGCGTATCTTGGTATCGCCGATCGGGTTGGCCAGTCCGAAACACCTCCGATGATGCCACGCGCCGCTCCGTTGCGTGCTTGCGTTAGCTCAGCCGCACAGCTCGCTTAGAGAGATGAGCGTGATGTCAGTTCCTCGCATCGGCAATCATCGGTCCGTGCGCCAAGACGAGTCGTACATTGCTCGCCACAGCGTCGACCATGCGATGCCACGACGACTCCGGACTGTCTCCAGCGGCTCTTCAGCGTCACAGATTCATAGCCTACTCCGTCTGCCCTCTGAATTAGCCACATGCGCCGCGCGCTACGCCGAGCGCTCCCACTAGACGCCCCCTCTCCCTCACGAACAGTCGACACGCGCAAAGTAGTCGGCAAGGCGCTGGTACACGTCCTCAAACTGCTTGAAGTTCTCAGCATCGTTCAGGTCGGCGCGCGCCGCGGCCCAGCCGTGGTGCCTGCACTCGTCAGCTGTGTCTCTGGCCCTGCTCGACGGCCCATCACTCACACAGTATTGTAGAAGTGGTAGGCACACTGCTCCTCAAACTTCTTGTGCTGCATCGCGCCGACAATCGAGTCGATCACGTCCTTTGGCTCGTCCTTGCTCGGGAAGAAGGCCAGCGGGCGGTCGAGGTGCTTGCCGTCGTCGACGGCGATCATGGCAGGGTGGACGGTCGCGCCGCAGGTGAAGACCGAGTCCTTGTGGTTTGGGGCCTGACTCGAGAGCGACAGAAGCGTGATCTTACCACCTGCGGGTCAGGCTCATTGTCCTGCACACTGTCACTCACCCCAGCAGTAGCCGAGTAGAGAGACCGACTGGAAGCCACGCTCATTCTTCAGGTACTCGGCAAACTTGATGACCTCGGGCAGACGCTTCTCCAGGTTGGCCCTGCACACGTATCAGCGCCAGTACCCCTCACCACTCTCCACTCACGTTCCAGCGAAGAACTTTCCCAGCTCCTCCTTGTCGCCGTCCTTCTCAGGCGGGAAAGGGTTACCGCGGAACAGGTCTGGCATGAACACCTTGTGTGGGAGAGTGAGCTGGAGGTGGGACACGAGGAGATCCGAGCCCTGGGGTCAGCCGAGTCGAAACATCACACATACACGCAGTGTCGTCTCCCTGCACTGTCAGCATGCTTCACCCTCCGCACACTCACCAGAAGCCGAAGATGTCGTACACGACGAGGATGGCATGCTCGGCGTCGTCGGGGCCGGTCTGGTGTGAGCCCGGTCCAGTGGGTGTACACTCACGACGTAGACCTTCTCAAAGTCGCCGGCCTTGACCAGCTTGCCGCGCGGCTCGTAAGATCCCTGCTCGGACACGGGGTGCGCGACCTTCGGCTTGGGCGCTGTCGGTGGGCAGCAGGTGGTTCCTTCAGCTGCTGCGGGTGAGCGTTGGTGGGGACAAGGAAGCATCGCAGCGCTGGGCGGACGCAAGCAATACGTACTGTTCGACATGGCTGTGTGTGTGAAGATACGGGTATGCGGTACTATGCAGCGTGCGAGGTATCTGGATGATAAATGTGAGGATGCAACAGCGCGGATGAGCATGTTGTTGGCAGCGGTTGGTTGCTCGTCGCGGGCCTCCGACGCTAAATCACCGACCGTGCTGCGCGGCGTTGGGCAATGACGTCATGCACTCTGCGTCAGTGGCTTGCATGTGGCACCAACGCGCAGTCACGCTCAATCACCGTTTCGGTTGACACCAACTACTACTATCGTCTGTTGGGTGTTGGAGCATACTGGTATGATGTGCATGACCTAGCGGGGTGTGCTAGAATAACTTTATGTCATGAGATGAATGACTCCCCACCCGATGCCGCAGTGGAAGCAGAGCAGAACTAACTCGAGGGGAAAGTATCGCCGACGATTTCAACGATGGCCACTATCATCCAAGCAAGCAAGCTTTCTGTTCTGGGATAGCAGGAGCGCATGTGGAGGGAAATACCCGGAGTGCTCAAGATACCCCCATTCTCCTCAGTATTGAGACAATCCGCCTGACAGACCCCATCGCTCTCCCCTTTTCAACCATGCCCCGAGTTGTTATTGTTTAAGGTGGTGGCCGCAGACCTTTCTGCCGTGGAGCAACGAGGGAATCGAACCCTACCCACACCATGTGTTTTGATTGAGACCGTTATGAGTCTTTTGGTTTTGTTGTTTTGATGTTTCTGACACGTTTATGAAGTTTCTGACAAGATCAGACCTTGAAGCTGCTCGGGACGCAGCGCTTCACTTTCGAAGGTTTGTTTTTTGTAGTTTTGAGTTATTTCCATCGTCCAAATATGTACAGCAGATAGACTGCGGCGGGTATAGGACCTATGCACGGGCCTCAGGCGGGGCGATCACGGGCCTGCGCGTAGCTGTGTCCAGCCATGCAAAGCACGGCCACCTTGTGTTGTTGTTGTTGTGGAGGTCTGCTCGTAGTCGAGGAGGCGGCGCTCACGCCTCGAAGCCAGCAGCGAACGGGCCGAATGGGCCCCGCCCGTGACCGCCGTGGCCGTGAAACCCGCCGCGGCCACCACGGTGACCGCCAAAGCTGCCGCCGAAGTGGTGGCCAGGGCCGCCAGAGCGCCCGCCGAACCAGCTCCAGCCTGGGACGGTCGTGTGGCGGCCTGGACCGCGAGCAAAGGCGCCATGTGGGCCGCTGAAGCCGAATCCACCTCGAGGGCCGCCGTGTCCGCCAAAGAAAGGCCCACCGGGGCCACCGAAGCCGACACCAGGGCCGCCAAAGCCCGTCTCGCCGGCCTCAAACGCCTGGTTCTCCGCGCTGCCGAAGGGCACGAACCCGGGGCGCTCGTCCTCCGACTCGGAGCTCGAGCTGTTCGAGCTGCTCGACACGTCGCGCTTCTTGCGCTCCCGGCGCGCCTCCTTGGCCTCGGCACGGTACTGTGCGCGGCAGGCCTTAAATGCCTTCTTGTGCTCCTTGCGCGCGCGGTGGGCGTCGTGCTTCGCGTCGCGGAAGGCGCGGCGCTGGTCGGCAGCCGCACGCGCGAGCTCGGCGCGCCAGTCGATGTCGTCGACGCTCACGCCGGGCGGCAGCTCGACGTCGAAGCTGAAGCCGTGGGGGCCGAAGGGGCCGCGGCCACCGAAACCGAAGCCCCCGAAGCCGCCAGGACCGCGGTGACCGCCGACGCCGGGACCACCCGGGCCACTGGGACCACCGAACTCGAAGCCGCCGGGGCCAGAGGAGAACTGGGGAGGCTGGGGCGGCTGAGGGGGGTGCGGCGGCTGGGGGAACCCGTCGAAGCCGGGGGGAGGGAACGGTGGAGGGGGGCCAGCCGGAGTGCGCGGGGCCTGAGGCGGCGTGGGGTGCGCGTCGAAGCCTCCAAAGGGGGCAGGGAAGCCTGGTCCGCCGAAGCTAGACGGGCTGGCCGGGCCGAACGCCTCAAAGTTGCCGAAGGCGAAGGGGAAGCCGCGCTTGCCGCGGTGGTGGTGGTGGCGGCCGTGGTGGTGGTGCTTGTGCTTGCGGTCCTTTTTGTCGTTGTCGTCCTGGTTCTTCTCATCGTCGTGCTTGTCGTCCGCGTGCTTCTCCTTGTGCCCCTTGTCGTGTTTGTGCTTGTGCTTGTGCCCCTTACCCCAGCAGCCGCGGGAGTGACCGTCGTAAAAGTGGCCAAAGCCTGGATGCTGTCCGAACGCCGGGCCGGGTCCGTACGTTGGGCCGGTGAAGGTGGGAAAGCCGCCACCGACGTCGGCACCAAAGCCGCCGTGGCCGCGCTGAGCGTAGCGGGCCCAGCGGCGCCAGTGGCGACCGGGCTTGCCGACGAAGATGACGCGCACGCTCTGTCCGTCGCCCGGGGCCTCGATGACGACCTCGGCGTCCGACTCGGATTCGGAGTCGGATGACGACAACGACGACGACGAGGTGCTGCTGGCATCATCGCCGTCGTCCTCGTCCTCGAGCGCCACCTTGGCGAGGCCAGCAGTGGCGGCGTCGACCTCGCCGGCCGCAGGCGCGGCGTCGACGAGCACGACGTCGTCGTCGCTCTTCTCGGCGATGGTGGACTCGCGTTTGTCTGCCACAGCGTCGCCAGGCTTCTCCCTAACGATGTCAGGATCGGCGGTGGCGGCGCGCGAGGGGACGTACTCGATGTTTGCCATTGTGTGTTTGTGTGTGTGTGGAAGGAGGTGGATGGGATGCAGTTCTGGGAGATGCAACACCCCGCCTTTTATCTCTGACGGCAGCTCGGCCATGATGCATAGATAGATAGAGGACAGGCCGAGGCGATCGCCAGGCGGCGAGTCGAGCCGCCACCTCGGCTGCGGGCAACGCAGCTCGGGGACCGGGGCTGAGCGCGCAGCAGGTGCACGCGCGTCGCGTCGGGCAGTTCACACGCGCGCGCAGCCGTGTGTGCACTGCAGCTCGGCAGCTCAAGTATGCGTGCTCACTCAGATCGAGTTGTGCCATCGACAAACTCGCTGCGACTTGTCTCAGCTGGCAGCGGCACGATGACGCGTCGTGTGCCGCAGGCAGAGCGCAGCCGTAATTAGACTGATCGGCAGGAAAAATCAAGCAAAAAGCTAATCGGCCGGCCCTCCTCCGCCGACATCGGGCTAATTTCGCCGCAGCTATGCTTAATGTTCTGCCCGCAGCATCGCAGATTCCATGCGCCAGCACATGCGAGCACCGCCTAGATGACGCCAGATGCCACTGGAACGAGGCGTCTCGAGCCCACCGCGCGCCCAGGGCGCTTGTATGGCTGACGCCAGCTCGGCAATCGCGGTGGTAGGGCTGCCGGAAACGCGTGCGACCATGACGGCAGTGATAACCAGCTCATCAACCCCACAGCACACGCTACTTGGTACGGTACATTGCATACAGCATCATTAGAACGTCGTGACAGTCCTTGCCACCAACACTACGACCTCGCCTACATGGAGTCCCTTTTACGCCTCACCACACCCGTCTAGATCTGCTTGAGCGTCTTCTCAATCGCCTCCGCGAGGATGGCGAGGTGGGCGTCGCCGAAGGTAAGGGTAGGTCGCAACCTGGTAGAACGGTCACCACAGCCGCCGACCTGGATACCGTTGGCGCGCATCTTGGCAACGAAGGCGTCACGCTTGGCGGGCGTCTCGAAGTCGAAGGCCTGGAAAGTACCGTCGTCCTGGCCACGGTGGTTGGAGACGACACCCTGGTTGCGCGAGAAGATGTCCTCAAGGGTAGCAGCGAGCTTCTTGCCGGTAGCGGCAGTGTGCTCGACAAGGTTGTTGTCCCTGATCACCTTGATAATCTCACGGGCCTGGAGAGTGCGCATCGGGTCACCCATCCAGGTGTTGTAGTTGCGGTAGGGAGCGTTGGGGCGCGTCTCGAGCTTGTGGAAGATACCGGCCTGCTGCATCTTCTTGGAGAAGGTGACAAAGTCGGGCTCCTCGCCCTCCTTGAGGCCCCACTTCTCGTGGGCCCAGAACTTGCCGGTAGCACCAACACCAGTCTGCACCTCGTCGACGATGAAGAAGGCGCCGTGCTTCTTGGCGATGAGACGGAGCTGACGGAAGTACTCGGGCGAGGCGTGGCAGTCACCACCCTCCGAGAGGATGGGCTCGATGATGACGGCGGCGACGGGGCGAGTCTTCTTGCTGATCTTGTTAGCCTCGCCTCTGGCTGGAGCATCGACTTACTGCTGGATGAGGATCTCCTCGTACTCGGCGAGGCACTTGGCCTCCTCGGCCTTGTTGGCAGCCTCGTTCTCAGCGAGAGGGTACTGGGTGTTGGGGAAGGGGGCGACAGGCCAGTCAAAGGCGGGGACGTCAATCTTGTGGATGGCCTTGGAGCGGGTAGCACTGAGCGAGCCGAAGAGACGGCCGTGGAAACCACTCTTGAACGAGAGGACAACAAGCTCGGGCGAGCCGGGGGCGTGGTTGAGCATGCACGAGTCAAGCTCCTCCTGGGTGAAGGCAGCGCCGCCACGCTCGCGGTTACGGTAGGCCATGCAGGCAGCCTTGAAGGCGGTCTCTGCGCAGTGTGAGCTCGAGTACAGGCACGGCACAAGCACGCTGTTACTCACCGTTGGCGCTCGAGCCACAAAGGGTGGTGACGAGGTGGTCGAGGCCCTTGGGGCGGACGGTGAGGAGGCCCTCCTCGAGCCACTTGGCCCAGTCCTTTGGAGGAAAGGAGCCGAGGGCGGGGCGGTTGAGGGCAGCGGTGATGAATTCCTTCTGGGGGGATTGTTAGCAGCTGTGGGAGGAAAAGAAGGCAGCTGCAGACTCACCGACTTGGCGAGCTCGATCAACTGGGGAACGTTGTAGCCGAGGGCGATCGACGAGATTTGGCCAAAGACGTCGAGGAGGACATTGTTGTCGGCGTCAACGAGGTAGTTTCCGCTGGACTTCTCGTAGTCGGCAACGAGGACGTGGGTGCGGGCGTCCTGGATCTGGTCGATCTCCTTGGACTGGGGAGGGTCAGCGAGCTGTCTGGGGTGTGGTGTGCTTTATCGGCAGCTTTCGGCGATTGTCCGCAGCGCCGAGGGCGCCCTCGGCGGTGTCGGGGCGACAGACGTCACGACCGCTGCTCTCACGCCCCCGACACGCCTAGACCTGCATATTCCGGCTCATCATACTCACGATAGCCAGGGACTTGGGGCCGGGGACGGCGTCGGTGTGCACCTGGGGCTTGACGGGCTCGTCGGGGATGATAGAGCGCGAAGAGAAGGCGCGCGCGTTTGTGCGGGCGGCACGGACGACGCGAGATGGCAGGGCAACTGAGCGCATGGTGGGTAGAGGAGTGGGGAGTACAGAAGAAGGAAGAGGTGGTGCGAAGACTGCTTCGAGGAATATATATCGGGGGAGCGGGGGTATGCCGTCGTCGAGAGCGTTGCGCTGGCTGACAAGTTTGGCAAGCGACACCCGACGCGAACGAGGTTACGCCTGAACTTGTGGGGGTTGTGGCCCCGCACTCGCAGCCACGGCCTCGCGTACATGGTAGCGCTGGCACCACCACCACCAACGAGCCTGCGGCCAGGTCGTCCGTGATAGCCGCGCTACAGGGGCTGGCTCCCTCACTTGCTAGCATGGTGCTACGCGCGCACTGGCCAGTAGTTCACCCAGTCCTGACGCTGCCTCCACACTCGCCTGTCGTTCCTCGGCCCGACAAGGACCACTTTACGCGAGGTAATCAGCCGAGATTTGACCTGACCAGCTCGAGTCTATGTGACCTTTTGTTGCGTCTATGTGACCTTTTGGGCTCCTGATATGACCTTTTTGCCGAGCGGACGTCCGACACTTTACGTAAATATCCTCAGGCTACAAGACTGACAACCCTCGTGCTCAGTGAAGAGATGTGTCTGTCCCATTCGCTCACTGCCTTCAATTGCCGTCCCCCCACCTCCGGCAATCAGTGGACTAGTGCACTTGCCAGTCAAGTGGGCTTATATCATCCCTCTACATACGTTGGCGGTCGTGACCGAGGGGCACCAGAGACACGGCCGAGAACGATAACAGCCCTGGAGCTGGCAGTTGAGTGTACCTTCAAACAGGGTGCACGCCCGCAGAGTGGGGGGCGACTGTCCGCGTCCTGGCCAGATGGAATTTCTACGTCCGTGAGTGGCCGCCGGTGAGCTCACAGTGCACAGGGGCGGCTGGCCAGGCAAGAGGTGTGCTGTTCGCTCCGCAGTTCAGTCGGGATAACGGCGGCAGGCTGCAAGGCGCCAGCAGCAGCGGCGGCTAATGCACACCCGCCAGGCGCCACGGCCATCGCCGACAGATAGACGACGTCCTCGCGCGCACACACGGCCGGGCGTACGGACCGGTACAATCCCAAAGTCGGTGGGGCACCCGGTATAAACCTCCTGGCATCCCTTGATGCACCCATCTCATCACTCCTCCAACCCCACCACCTACAACAATGACCACTCAGACCTGGGAGACCATCTCGGCCAACAAGCGCGCCCAGCGCGACGCCCTCATCCCTGACGAGTGGAAGGTCGACGTGCCAGAGTCGGTCGTCAATGTTATCGACGTGCCCCGTACCTCTGGCATCCTTTCGCCCGCCGAGGTCAAGATCACCGAGACGGACGCACCAACACTCGTCAAGCAGATCCTCGCCAAGGAGCTCACCTCCGAGGCTGTCACCCTTGCCTTCTCGAAGCGCGCCGCCATCGCCCAGCAGCTGGTGGGTGGTTAATAACGCTTGGCGCTCGCTGACGCACAGACAAACTGTCTCACTGAGATCTTCTTCACCGAGGCCCTCGAGACCGCAAAGAAGATTGACGCCGAGTATGCCGCCACTGGCAAGGCCCTCGGCCCCCTCCACGGTCTCCCCGTGTCGCTCAAGGACAACTTCAACATCAAGGGCATCGACACTACTGTTGGCTTTGTCGCCTGGGCCAACGAGCCCCAGCAGTATGAGAGCGAGATGACCAAGATCATGCGCGAGTCGGGCGCCGTCCTGTTCTGCAAGACCAACGTCCCCACCGCCATGATGATGGCCGAGTCGTACAACAACGTCTGGGGCTACACCACCAACCCTTACAACCGCAAGACTTCGGCCGGCGGCAGCTCGGGCGGCGAGGGTGCTCTCCTTGCTCTGAAGGGTGAGTTGGCAAGGTGTACACTTAACTAACAGCCCAGGCTCGCCTCTTGGTGTCGGCACCGACATTGGCGGCTCTATCCGCATCCCCTCTGCCCTCAACGGTATCTACGGCCTCAAGCCCTCGTTCGGCCGCTTCGCGACCTTCGGCGCTCGCTCCGGCATGCCCGGACAGGAGGCTGTGCGCTCGATCAACGGCCCCATGTCCTCAGATCTCGAGTCTGTCGAGCTGTGGTCCAAGACCGTCGTCGACACCAAGCCTTGGGAGAGGGATCCGAACATGCTCCCCATCCCCTGGCGCGAGGTCGAGCTCCCCCAGCAGCTCGCGTTTGGTCTCATCCTCGACAACGGCATCGTCCGCCCCACGCCCCCCGTCACCCGTGCGCTCCTCGAGACCAAGGCGGCGCTGGAGAAGGCTGGCCACAAGGTCATCGTCTGGTCGCCCTACGAGGCTCTCAAGGCCCAGGGCCTGCTTGAGCGCTTCTTCGTCGGCGACGGTGGCGTGAAGATTGCCAGCTTCATCGAGGCCGGTAGCGAGCCTTGGCCCGCGGCGCTCGCACCATACAAGGAGGCGCACGACAAGCGCGCCTCGGCCCCCCCGCTTGTCGGCGACCTCTGGTCGCTGCAGGCCGAGCGCACGGCGTACGCCAAGGGTGCGCTCGACCACTGGATGGCCTCCAAGAGCCTGACTGGCACTGGACGGCCATTCGACGGTGTCATTACTCCCGTTACGGTCTACTCGGCGCCTCCTCAGCACACGTTTGAGCATGTCTCGTACACCTCGATGTGGAACATTACCGACCAATCGTCGGTCGTTTTCCCTGTCGGCTTCGCGACCCCGAACGACGCCAAGCCCTCTGGCGGCATTGGCGAGTACCGCAGCGACATGGAGAAGAGGATCTGGGAACGCTACGACCCCCAGGAGATTGCCGGTGCCCCCGTGTCCCTTCAGGTCGTCACGGCGCGTCTCGAGGAGGAGAAGGCTATCAAGCTTGCGGGCGTCATTGCCGCCGCGCTCGCCGACAAGTAAAGTAGCATGTAGACTGGATTGTAGGGCTCTACTGGGACATGTACCACAGTTGTCGTTGTGCCGGCTATGGGCGGGAGTGCCAGAGTTGGAGATCGGACCCAGGACCGTGCCGACGCCGAGGTGCATTTCGAAATGAGCATACAGTCAGCGTGCTTGCGTCGGTACGCGCTCTGTTTGCGGCGTACCCGCCGCCCACATTCCAGCCAGGAACCGGAGGGGGTCTCGGCAGGGGTGGGCATTCTGCATCCACGCTGGACCCTGTGTGGCCTTGTCCGCGGGATTGTTGACATCGGCGACGCCGAAGCCAACTCTGGCCCAACTTGGCGCTGGCGGCGCGCATGCTCCCTGTCTCCCTGTCTGCGAGATATTGCCTCGCTAATATCAGACAAGCGAGGCCGCGAGGACCCGAGCACTCGCATATCAGCGCACGGCGAATGGCCGCGCGTGGGGGGGAAGAGCCAAGATCTAGCAGGAATGTGGCCATGGCTCGTTTCGGTCAGACAGCGGCGGCGCCACCGGTCGGCGTAGGCGATTGCCACACTGACAAAGAATTCGCATGACCGATCTGCAGATAGCGCTAGCTGCGTGATACAGCACCAGCTGCGCGATACAGCGCTGCAGATACGAACACATCCACTGGTAGCACCACGATACGTGCCGCGGCAAACGCCGTAAAGTTGGCTGGATCAACTGCATCCAAAGTCTTAGGTGGGCGCCAGGCCCAGACCGATCGGGAGGGAAGTGGCCGAATGAAAGCACGCCGACCGGGCCGACAGCCGGGGATCGGTCCGCCCTCGTCAGGGACCCGCTGACTTTTGCGCTTGTCGCCTGTACGCTGTGTTCCTGCTCGTGCTCTGCTCGCGCTCCTGCTCCTGCACGAACTGACAAGCTAACGCACTTCTGCCCCCCCTGGCGCCTCTAGCCGCTGCGAATCCGTACCGCGCGCGCCGCCGCCCCGTGTGCGGCGACGGCCGGGTTTGATACTCCCCACACCGAGACCCCGGGCCCCGCGGCGGACGTGACGTGAACATCGTCGTTCACTCTCGACGCCGCAGGCCAAGCAGGTTATCCCCCCACCTCTGCACGAACGCCGCCTCCTCGCGTTCGGGAGTTCCAGGCCGCTCTTTAGCCGATGCAGATTACGGATGCGCGCCTTGGCGCTGCGTTTGCGCGCAGAGAGAGGCCTGTGGGCTCGCTGGATGATCTCAGTGCACTGGCAGAGATAGCCGTGAGCCAGTCAGCTAGCGCCAAAATCGGTTGACCCGGCGGCGCTGCCCCCGCCAGTTACCGCCAGCTCTGTGCTCGCTCGCGCCTGTGACCTCTGCACGAGTTGGGGCCCTGCGTCTCGCCCCAGGGTCACCCCACGGCACTGGCTATCAGCAGCGCTGTGAGTGGATGCTTTCGGCCGAGCGCAAGTCAAAAAGCCAGGGAGGATGCCTGCTTGACGTCTCTTCCCCCATCGCTCCAACATCACAATCCACAATGGGCGCCACTCGCGACAAGATCGAGACCATGTTCTGGGGCAAGCCGCCCTCGGACCCCAAGGAGCGCAAGCTGCTCATCAAGCTCGACGCTGTTATCTTGTCGTATGTCTGCTTGTCGTATTGGATCAACTATGTGAGGGTCTTTGGGTCTTGGGATCATCTCCACTCGCTGACATCTCGCAGGTCGACCGTGAGCTCCATTCCGCATCATCTCCATTCACTAACATCTCATAGGAGCCAACCTCAACAATGTAGGTACCGCTTGCCTTGACAGCGCCGGGTATGGAACACAGCTGACAGACAGGCCTACGTCTCCGGCATGAAGGAGGCTGTGGGTTTCGTCGGTAATGATCTTTCCCTCGCTGGTGAGTTCGCTTTGAGTGCATGCCGAATGGGAACTTCGGGACCACAGAGGAAGTGCCCATGTGGCACTTTCGGATTTGGCCGAGGTGGCACTTCGGGACGTGGGACGTGCTCGTCCCTTGCCATCCTCGTACGGTGCTCACTTCTCCAGGATCCTGTTTCACGGCCGGCTACGTGGTGGGACAGATTCCTTCGAGTATCATCCTGGCCTCGGGGCGCATCACCCCGCGTTTCTGGTTCCCCTTCTGCGTCTTCTGCTGGGGAATCTGCACCCTCGGTCTCGGCTTCGTCACCAACGTTCACCAGGTCTTTGCCATCCGTTTCGTCCAGGCCATCTTTGAGGCCAGTACCTTCTCGGGAACCCACTACATTCTTGGCTGCTGGTACAAGGACTCGGAGCTCGGCAAGCGCACGGCCGTCTTCACCTCGGCCGCCCAGTTCGGCACCTTCTTCTCCGGCATCATGCAGGGCGCTATCAAGAGCACTCTCCACGGCCAGAGTGGCAAGGAGGGATGGCAGTGGCTCTTCATCATCAACTTTGCCATGACCAGTACGTATTCTTTGTTGGTCACTTGCGGTAGCGTGAGGTGCGGTGGCTGCGCCCACATTCTTTGCCATTCGACCGCTTGACACCGAATAGTTCAGAGCTGATCATCCCCTAGTCCCCATCGCCATCTACGGCTGGGCCATGTTCCCCGACACCCCGCACAACACTAAGGCCTTCTGGCTGAGCAACGAGGAGCGTGACCTCTGCCTCCGCCGTCTCCCTTACGTCGAGCACCACAAGATCACCTGGCAGACCTTCAGGGCATCAGTCTGGAAGATGGTCTCCAACTGGCGTTGGTACACCTTCTCCAGCTTGTTCATGGTCTCGGCTACTTCTTTTGAGAAGGTGAGTTGAAGCTGGCAAACGTGGGGCTGACAGATCAGACGGGTATCTACGGAGAGATGCTTCTGTGGCTCAAGCAGGTCAAGAACGCCGACGGCTCGCCCAAGTACACCACGTCCCAGGTCAACTACCTGTCCACCCTCCAGACGGCGGTGGCCATTGTTGCCACCTACGCCATGACGGTCTACTGCGACGCCACGGGTCACCGCTTTATTGCCAACGTCATCATGTACGTCTCGGTCCTCATCTCGTCCATCATGCTGCTCGTGTGGAACATTGGCATCGGCGGCCACTTCTTCGCCTACACCGTGTCCGGTATCGGATATGCAGGCCAAGCTAGTAACTTCGCCTGGGCCAACTCGATGACCCGCGACGACGACATGCTGCGCTCGATGACGCTCTTCTCAATGAACCTCTTCTCCAACCTCTGGAACCTGTGGTACCAGATTACCGTCTGGCCGGTCTCGCAGGCTCCAAAGTTCCGCAACGGTCAAATCGCCACCATCGTCACTGGTGCCGCCTCGGTTGGAATCGCCGGCGCCATCGTCATCCTCTCGCGCCGCTACCCGCCCAACCTCCCCCAGGACAACGAGGTGGCCGAGGTCAACGAGAAGGGCTTCGACATCACCGAGAGGTCTGCTTCGCACGAGGACCAGACTATCTACCAGGTCAAGTAGAGGGAGCACTTAGGAGGGTTTGTTAGAGGTATATGAGTTTGGGTCTGCAAGACGAGGGTCAACCGAATGCCGAAGGGTCGATCAAGAACCGAACTTTGCCGGGATGGTAGACGCTGAGACGGCCGAGGCTCGTTGTCGGGGAAGCTCGCTATTTGCATGCGAGGCTCCAAGTGAACGTTGTAGAAACAGACAGTTCTGGGTAAATGCAAGTAAGGCTGCGCAGATTGACGGTTAGAACGGTAGCTAAGGGACGGAGCTGGAGGCAGGTCACGCAGAAGAGGCACACACCACGGCAACACCGATCACTGGTACGCCGAAGAAGAGAGTGGCAGAGGACAGGAAGTGGCACCACACGCTGCACGTCGCCCCGTAGCAGCTGGTCCACTGCGGACTTGTCTCGGGTGACACCGCTGCGCGAACTGGGGACGAGAGCTGAAGGGCGAAGGGCTCTGACTCAATAGAGATGGCAATGGAAGCGCAGGGTGGCGTTGCCGACCGAACAACTAAACAAAGTAACAGAATCCCTGTCATGATCGCCAGACCGAGCGCAAGTAAGTGGACGCAGTGTGCCCCTTCCGTGACATATGAACACGACGCGCTCGAATCCTGCAACAATACCTAATACCGACGTGGCCGGAAATCATGTGCATGACACTGTACAATGTCAAGCTCAGTGATTCTCTGGCTAGCGATTCTCTAGCTGCGGCATGCGGTCACGCAAGTAAAATGTACAAGGCGGTGAGCACGTGAGTGGAGCCTGCAAGTCAGTCTTGTGGCCCCGCGGGTGTCGGTTTCATCAGGTGCGGTCAGGGCCGCCAAAGTCGTTCTTTCGACGACGTTTTGCCGGGCTGTCGCGTTCACCGCGCCCCTCACGGCTGCCACGCTTGCCACACGGTGAGTTCCTGCTGTGGTTGCCAGTGGGGTTGGGCGGGCTCGGGGGAATGGTATGGAGCGCACCGGCGGGTTGAGCTGGAAGTGGACGGCCGTTTGGGTTGCTGCCACTACCAGCACCGTTCGTTCGACCTCTCAAAAACCCCTCTATTTTCCAGGCGTAGCCGTCCTTCCAGCGCTTAATGTTTGTCTTCCCTTCCTTGCTCGAGAAGATCCACTTGGAACGATAGGCGTTCGCTTCCTTTAGCGTCTCGTGTTTGACTTGCTCGAGTGAGTCGCAGGCGTCAAGGCGGTCGAAGAAACCTTGGACGAAATCCTCGAAGGCACCGTCCGTCTTGTCGACCATGGACTTAACCTTGACCTTGCACTTTGCGGGGCAAGCGTAGCAACGGGATCGGCCACGCAGCCAGGGCGGGATGCCAATCTTCTCCTTGGGGATAACCCGGCTGCGGTTGACCACGTAGCACTTTTGGCCATATGAAGCACACGTCTGGCATGCTGTCTCATTCCTTACCCACCAGTGTGGACACGCGTCAAAAAGGGGCTGCAGTCCGTGTCAGGACGAAGTTTGCGACGACAGAGGCTCTCAGCCTCAAACTCACTTCGAAAAGCTTCCACGTGAGGCGATAGTCCTCTTCCCCCCAGTAGGACTCCGACGACCAGAGTACTCTCTCGGCCTTGCCTTGGTCGACGACGGGATGGTCCGGGTTGTTCACCTCCTCCTCGAGGCCTGGGTCGTAGGAGCCATCCTCAGGGTCGTCCGGGTCGTTCACCTCCTCCTCGAGGTCAGAGTTGTAGGAGTCGCTGTCCTCAGGGTCGTCCGTGTCGCTCAACTCCTCCTTGAGGTCGTTCACCTCCTCCTTGATGCCGTTCACCTCCTTCTTGATGCTGTTAGCCTCCTCCTCGAGGGCAGGGTCGTATGAGTCGCTGTACTCGGGGTCGTCCGTGTCGTTCTCGATAAAGCCATCATCCTCAAGGTTCGAATTGGGCGGAGTACCATACGGATTGGGCGCCTGGTTTGACGGGGAAAAGAGATCGTCATATGTGGCTGTGCCACGACGCAGGTTGGACGGCTCGGTCTCCGGCTGCACTCCATGGCTACCTGTAGGAGTTAGTACACCATGCATCCCCTCCACACTGTACCCACCGGCTTGCTCGAGTATGCGTGGGTCATAGGTTTGGAACCTTGCACTGGGAGGGCCTGTGGGGATTAGCACTCACAGCCCTGGCAGCTGGCTTACTCGCTCCGCCACTAAGCGAGTTGTTGCCTGGGGAGGAAGAAGGAGCTTGCCCGTCAGCTCCTGCAGGGGCCTTGAGCGACCGCATACTTACATCTCGCCTTCCCTTTACCCTTGTCCTTCTTCGGGAGGGTGTTTTCAGCACGAGGGGAGCAGTCGGTGTCTCCGTCCCTATCGAAGAACAAAGGAGCTGCAGCATCTGTCGCCTCAACTGCGAGATCCCCTATTTGTCAACGCAAGCAGTTGAAGTGAGAGGGAGGCTCTGCACCTACTTGGGTTCTGCAGCCCTGCGGAAGCTGGCGGAGGTGTCTCAATCCGGTTTATACCAGAGTTGCGGGGGAAAAAGCGATTGGTGACCGGCAGGATGAAACTAACGGGAGCTGCAGCCGATGGTCAGTGATCAGTTAAGGCGACGAGGGCTGGGCACGGGCTTGGTGGAGGGAGGGACAAAGGATGAGCTCTCTGTGAGCCCGAACATGGCAGAGCAAGGACTCTGAGGGGGGAATATGAGTCCGTAGACTCAACGGGCCTCCTCAGAACATGTTTGTTGGAGGAAAGGAGCTCCCGAGTTTGTGGGGACACGGGGGGAACGGAGGAAGGATAAGCCGTGGCACCTGGGGCAGGCCAGTGGAGGGCTGTTGGAGGATAGTCAGAGGGAAAACTTGCCTTGAGGCTGTGTGTTTGGAGATTGGGGCCCGTGGGCTCGCGAAGCACCATGATGAGCGGAGGCTGCAAGATGGAAGGTGTTGTCAGCGTTAGGCGTCCAGTAACAAGAGAGGGAAGAGCCTGCGGTACTAACCGCCTCGAGGGTTGCCTCCTGGGCGCTGGCCAGCGTTTTGACCCTGGTCGTCGGGCTGCCAAAACCCGGAGGTTTCTTCGGACATGGCGTAGTTGACCGACGATAGGCTAGGGGGAGCAAGAGAGTTGGAGGAAGGATGGGAGAAGCAATAGTGGGAGAAGGAAGGATGAGTAGAACAATGGTGAGTGGGTGGCGAGAACCGAAACCCTAGAGAGAAGGCATCCAACTGGAGGAAGGCATCCAACCCGCGAGGAGAGGTGGTCAGTGCAGCACTCAAGCACGCACACCTCAGCCACTCTGCACGGCGCAGATGACCCGCTGCGGTCATTGCGTGAGCACACAAACCAGACCTGAGGACGCCTTGGTACAACAGACGTCGCTGAAGGTATGTATCATGTCTTCAAGCACTGCTGACACTGATGCAGTCACTTGGTGTGGTAACACTAGTGACTGTTCACCTTCGAGGCAGTAGCGCTTTTCGAATGTGGCAGTGTGGAGCGAGCGCCACTCGAGCCCTGGCGCATAACGACTGTCACGGCTGCCAGCCACAGCGCCAGTGCACCACGGCGCACTGACTTGTGTGCATTATGTGTCACCACGCGCATGTGTACGCATTCAGGATTCAGGACTCACATGACGCCGCTGTACAGAAGCACAGCGGCTCAGCAGGTTCTCTGATAACACGTGTAAGAGCTGCTTGCACGCGATTGCACGCGTCAAGCAACGCGCTGGGGGTCCGTGCGTCACCTTCCTTCCTTCCTTCCTTCTCGGCGGGCCACAATTTGGTCACGCAAGTCTGCTTCTCTCGATTCTTGTCATTGTCCTGTTCTTCTCTTCTCATCCAACTCTTACCATCAACCTCCCATAAAGCTTAACCGCTTCGGTAACCTCACTCACACTCCTCCCAAACGACGAGCACGCATCCACAACACGCAAAGCACCTACGTGAGTTCTATACATGAGCATATCAGCGGTGGTGTGGGATAAACTCACCACCCCATCCTCCCTCGAACTCTGGTAGACTGACAGCTCTTCTTTCTCCAGTTCGCACCAGTCATAGGACGAACATGACTCCCTTCGACGACCCCAGTCCCCGAGCTCCGGCTGCCCGCCATGATTCCGGCCCCGAGCCATCCTCTGAGCAGGAGGAAGGTTCCAATGATCATGCGGTCGACACCAATCTGGGGGACACCGCAGCATTCCGTATCTTTCAGGCGTTTCAGGCGACGATGTTCTCGGCCACTGAGCCCCTCAAGGCGGAGATATCAACCCTCAAGAACGCACTCCAAATCACGGAGGCAGCGCTCGAGAACATCAACACCAAGTTAGCGGCGACTGAGAAGGAGCGCGACGACGCTGAGAAGGAGCGCGACGACCTCAAGCAAAAGTTGGAGAGTGGAGGCGCCGCCTTCAAGTTGTTCTCTCTCTCGTGCCTCAGGCTTTTTGCTTGATCGGCTCCATCGGACATAAAGCTCCAGTGTCTCCTCGAGGTAATCAACCTCTTCCGCGCCGGTAACCTCTCTATGGCGGGTGCTGAGCCGTGGATCGCACAAGACTTCCCCGAGCTCCACAAAGAGGAATACTTCTCGGATACTTCCCTCAACCTCCAGCAGCTCTTAGCGCACGTCCTCCGGAGCGACAATGAGTAGCCAGGTCTCTGGAACTCAAGCAATAAGCTCTCGCTCGGCCAATGGTGAGTTACTTGCCATCGTACCCACTGAGTGTACCTGGCTGACTCTCTTCGTGGAGACCGATGTGACAAAGATCCCAACTCTCCATCAGCTGCCAGTTCAGCTCCGCTCCAAGCGAGCAACAGTTCCGTACAACCAAGAGGTAGCCCGCATGTATAGAGATCACCTCATCTGGCTGTGCTTTGGTTCACGGTATTGCTCACATCGCAGGACAGATCCCCACATCGTGGGTTAGGTCGGAGGCTGCAGCTCGTCTGGCTAGGGTCTCCAATGAAGGCAAGCCAGACGGCGAACCTATGCACCACTGCGCCGGATGTCGAACAACCGCGCCGTCCAGTAGCATGTTGAGCATCGCGGTGGAAGCTGCGGTGAGTTCTGAGTTCTGCGGTCGGGATGTCCGTGATTCTGCTGAATGTGTCGGAGGCCCATCTAGGCATGGACTGGATCAAGGTGTCCAAAACTCCGATGGCGAGCTTCGACATCTCCAAGGTCTCTGGTGAGGACAAGGTCGTCGACAACGTCAAGTAGAGACGCGGGCTCGCTGGTTTGTTAGAGATAGTGAGTTCGTGTCGGTTGCTGCAAGAAGAGCCTGCGAGGGTTGACCGACCGAGTGCCGATCTTTGCCGGAGATGGCCGAGGCTCGGAGGGAGCTCGCTCTGTGCATGTGAGGTGCCAAGTAAACGTTGCAGAAACAGACAGTTCTGGGTAAGCCCAGATTGACGCGGAACACCCGTCCGTCGGGTGGGCATCCGTCGTCCGAGTGGGGGACTGAAACGCGTGTGCTTACGGAACCACTGGGTGCCTTCAAGAGCGCGGGTGGACCGTGTAGCAGGTGCGGTGTAAGTGACCTGGCTTAATGGGAAAAACGGAGCACGCCGAGAGGATTGTGTATCAGAGTGCCGTGTGGAGTGTGTGAGGCTGTCCTGGCCTGCGTCGGGGACCGCCACTCTTGCCTGCCTCTCTGGCTCAGCCTTGGTAATGGAAACTCACATAGGCTCTCCAGCCAGTGGTCATGTGTATTGCGGACAGGAGGGCGCTGAGACTGCTTGAGTACTGTCTGGAGTGAATGAGGCTCTCCTGTGTCGACTGGGCACTTCATTCACGCTGCATCACTGCATAGCGGAACAATACAAACTGCATCCAGGATGAGACCCCTAGTCGAGGAAAATGCGCGAGTTGAGCCTGTTGGCAACCTCCCATGGCGTCAGGTCCTCCAAGTCCTCATCGTGATAGCGCCAGAAAGTCTCCATCATTTGCCTGGCCGCTCGGTTATCGAAACAGGCGTGCGGGCTGTGGGGGCAGTCAGCAGGCGGTCGTTATTGTGACAAGTGACTCACCCAAACTCGCTAAGAAGCTCAATGGTCGATTGGCGAGCGGGATCCCCCTTTGGAATGTGGAAACCGGCGATCACAAGTGGCCATGTGAGCCACGTGATCCGTCCATACGTTGCAAGCATCTCCTTGGCGAGTTCAATGATCGCGCGCGCAGCGCTATCGATGCGGGGGTCGGTACTCGGCACACGGAAGACGATACGAAGAAGGCGGATTTTGGTGGCATGGCGATAAGCAATGTTGCCGTACTGGGTGCGAGGGTGGAATGGCGTAAAGTTGCAGGCGTTGTCCCAGACTTTGAGCTCTGCAAGCAACGCATTCGCCTGTTCCTCAAGTTCGGCACGGTCGTGCAGACCATTAGCCATAACTTTGGGCTCGAGCGACGCTGTAAAGTCGGTATGGTACGCTCCGTCCTTGCCTGGACCGCGTATCGCACCCTGAGGCAGTTGAGGCAAGCGGGCTGTCACTCGAGGGGGAAGTTTGAGCAGCATCGACGACATTTGTGCCGTCGCACTATGGTGGCTTGCGCCGGGTTCACGCTCGTGAATAATGTAGCCTCCTTCACGGACCCGGGAGACGACGGTGCAAGCCTGGACAGGTCAGCGCAGCACTACCTTTTGACTCACCCTGGCGATGAGGTCACACATCCCTCGGGACATGCCAAACATGCGCTCGATACTCTCCCACTCGTTTTCGCTCTTGGACCAGCTCTCGGCCTCGAAGAACCAAGGAGTGAACGCATCCCGCAGGATCGATGGGGCCAGCTCCGTGGTCATACAGCCAAAGACATCACGGATGGCGAGCTGCTCGAGCACAAAGCGCGAGATTGAGAGGTGGTCTCGCGGCGAGTCGGCGAGGAGGGCCTGTGCACCTCCCAGGCGGGCGATAAGCGACAGTACCGTCGTAAGAAGCGAGTGCCATGCGTCATCCGCAGCAAGTGACTGGGTACTCGTCAACACCAGCTGTCTCAGTGGTACTTACACTGGCAATGGTGCAACTCAGGAGGGCGGCGAGGACAAGCTCCATCTCGGTCTTGTCGATGCTCTTAGGAGTACCATCAGGGGCCTCCAGAGCACAGCGCACCAGCTCGAGAATGCGAGGTCGGGTCGCACGGGTGATTCTCCAGGCCCCTTCCTGATCCTCTGGGTTTGAGACATAGCGTAAGTGCACCGCGCCGACGGCCAAAATGGCCATTCGCAGAGCATCCGCAGCGGGGGATACTCTGCGGGCAACTGTGTCAGCCCCATGTTCCTCGAGTTCGCATCCCACTCTGCTCCGACTCACCCAGGCAGCTGTGTAAAAGCCAGTGGCGCATGGACAGTCAACCACGGATTCCACGGGGTATGCGGAGCCTCAAACGCGAGGATGATGTGGACCGTTCTCGAGAGGTAGTGGCGCATGACCAAGCGCTCGTCTCTGCGGGGAACCCACTATCAGCTCGGACGCCACGCATGAGCCGATCGGAAGCGGTAGCGGCAATCGGCGGGCCACCAAGCCCGATACTCGAGCACTTACACGGAGGAGAAATACGGTTGAAGAAAGGATCTGAGAACAGACGTCAGCTCCGCGTGTAAGACCTTCGCCACCCAAAACACGCACGGGTCCATCATCATCTGCGCGCGGACATGGTCGGGAACGAGCTCGACCTCGCGCTCCTTGCCCTTGACGGATCCCAGGGGAGTGAGGGACGAGACAAAGGCTTCTGGTGCGTGAAAGTTGAGCTTGAAGCGTCGTTTGGGCTGCTCAGAGACGGAGTGTGTCCGTGGCTTGCGGGGGCGGTTCTTGCGGCGCTGGACGGGATCGTCCGGAGGCCATGTGCACTGGGAATCAAGATCAGCGAGGGCTGCGCATCACATGGGATAGCCAAGTAAAGGCAGAGGCCTTTCCGCCGGGTGGGGACATTGGCGGTCAAGCCGCATCGTCGTGATCTGGCTGTGCACGGACCGGCTCTCGTCCGACAGGGACGACAAAGGAATAGTCGGGCAGTGCGTTGCCCCACGGCACAGCGCGCACGATTCACTACACGACACGGCCAAACACAGACTGGCAGACCATAGCAGTGCAGCACAAGGCAGGGGCCGAGCAAGCCACTTACCTCGCGATGTCCCACCTGGCATTTTTCGCAAGTCGGGCGCGACTCATCGCACTTGACCTTGCGGCGACGGCAGGTGAAGCATCCAGAACGCGAGCGCTGCCCTCCAGGCTCGGGAGCGGTGGTTGTGCCAGCGACGCTTGCTGTCTCTGCTGCAGTCCCAATCGACTCTGCGGTTGATAAGGGGTTCGGGCCGCCCCCAAAGAATGCGAGGAACGGATCCATCATGATCTCAGGACTGGTCGACATTGTTGATGTCGGTGCCGTGGGCGTGTCAATCCGTCAGTCAATTGGGACGTCGACTGCTGTCGGGGGGGCGATGGGTGTGCGATGGGTGCTATGGAGGCCAAAATGAGAAGAGTTGGTGGGGTTGTGGGGGAGGCTGAAGGAGATCGGAGGAGGATGACAACATGTCGGGTGCTTTGTAGCGCTGCCAGGCCAGTGTGGGCTGCGCGGCGGGTGGGTGCGTGTTCTGGCAGTCTGGGTGGGTGGTCGGAGTCAACCCCGCGTTCGTTCCAGGGACGACGCAACTGGGGTGCAAGGGCGGAGGCAGGGCGGGCGTGTGGCAAGACAAGCAGCTGCTCTACGCACGGCATATGCCGCATCTACCTGTTGGCCCATTTCGTCCAGTCTTGCTACTGGCCTGGGCTGCGCCAAGCAATCATCATCTCCTCCTCACGAGCCCTCTCTGTTTCCCACTCGTAGCCTCTTCGACAACAGGCACGCACCACCCCACCTTGGGAGTTGTCAGCCAGTCTCTCTGCTTCATCCTCCCCATCAACCCCCTTGCCGTCTTGGCCGGGGGAGCCCCATTAACTCCTATGATAGCCGAGCTCCAGGTTCCATTCTCGCAGCATTGATGATTGCCCTCCTCGCCTAGTTGGAGGACGTGCTAGCCCTGTTCATCCTTTTTGCCCCGGGTGGCCATAGCGTTCCATGGCGTCCAGAGCGCCCAATCTGTATATCATGTCGCAAGGCTACAACGACTGTCACTCCGCGGACATGTCGTCCCCTTCGCATCACGCCAAACCAACCCTCCCGGCTAGGGATTTTAACCGGCAACAAGGCATGTCACTGTGTCACTGGTCACAAGGTTGCATAGAACTGCGTCGTCTCCCCGTCATTTGCTCAAGCCGTCCGTTTCCAATACTTTGGCCGCTCATTTCCTTACTTTGGCGTACTTACACCAGTTCAATTAGCAAATCGTTGCGATCGTTCCAGTGGTCCGCGGATAAATGGGAGGGAATTAGGCAAAATAAAGGGGGGGCGCATGGCGAGCACGTGCACCACGTGTTCAGGAATGCGTGCATATGTGATCACGTGAGTTGTAAATTGAAACCATGAAGCATCGCTGTTCAAAGGTTCCGCAATTCTCTGCAAATGGCTCCGCTCGCCTTGTGCCTTGTGACCTCACCATCGGCATGTAACTGCCGACCGGCGCCGACGATGACTGTTCTTTCTCGTAGCCCTGATCTACTCAATGCACCTTTGACTGTTCGCCGCCGGCCTCCTTCATAGTTGTGAGCTCGCCGTCGGTCTCCTTCATAGTGGCAGTGCAGTCAGACACAGCATTCTTGTAGCCCCGAACTCCTTCAACTAACAATCCACCAAACTCGACGGTCCAGCTCGCGGCTTATTAGCAGATGGGCATTACTTGCCTTCGCTGTAGCCCCCTGTTCTTGTCACCAAAACCCCTCCTACGTGTCCACCGTCTTATTGCAACAATGGCCAGCACCACGCCCTTCGACCAGCTTGCGCCCGCGTCCTCTGACCCGCGTGACGCCAACCTCGTCATCCGCGAGGTCGTGCCCGGCCTCCTGACCTTCAGCATCCCATTCGTGAGTTCAACGCTGGCTCCCAAAGCAACACGCTGACCCCCACCTTTAGGCGCGCTTCGGCTGGGTGCCAATCGGCGGACGCTCGACCGCTGTCCGCCTCAAGAACGGCGAGGACATCTGGGTTTACGTCTCGCACCCGTACAGCGACGCGACCGACAAGGCGCTCAAGCAGCTCGGCGGCAAGGTGAAGTGGCTTGTCACGCCCGATGGCGAGCACGGCATGAACATTAAGGCGTGGGCCGAGCAGTTCCCCGACGCCCAGCCCATTGGCGTCAAGCGCTTTGGCCACGAGAAGCCCGACGTCAAGTGGGCCGGTCTGTTCGGTGCCGGTGGCGAGGATAAGAAGTATGGCTTCGAGGACGAGGTGCGTGCTGTGATTGGCTCTTGTGTAGACGACGGGCGAGGTCGAAGTGTGTGTTGCAGCCAATGTGGGGGCCGATACCTGCAGGAAGCACGTTTGGGGACGAGGATCGTCCTCGAGGGTGGAGAGCGTCCGTCACCAACGTAGCACTCGTCACACTTGAGCTGACACGCCCCGCCCAGATCACCCTCTACAACGTCTCCGCCCACATGAACGACGAGCTTGTGGCGATCCACCACCCTTCGGGCACGCTCATCCAGGGCGACCTGCTCTTCAACCTCCCCGCGACTGAGCAGTACTCGCGCGCCGGAGGCCTCCCGTACTGGTTTCGTGCCCTCGGCGGCGGCGCCTCGCTCTCGCGTTTCGCCAAAACCGCCATCAAGGACAAGGAGCTCGGCATCAAGCAGCTGGCGCCCATCTTCGCCGCGAACTTTGACCGCATTATCTCCTGCCACGGTGACGTGATTGAGACGGGTGGCAAGAAGGTCTTCGACAAGGTCTTTGCTGCGTTCCGCGAGGGCAGCGGCGAGAGCAAGAGCTCGTAGCCGGGTGTGCGGACAAAACATTACATCGTTATGTACCAATAGCGTCTAGCCGTCATGCCGCGCTCAGCGATGGCCTCTAATCTATGTTATTTTATAGCCCAGACGACCCAAAGGGGGCTTGGTCGCTATTCATGTTGACGCTCGGATCGTAGCCTGTCGCCACCCAGTCGGCGAACGTGGCGAGGAACGACCCCATGCCACTAGCTCCCGTCTGATTCTGCTCAAACTGCCCCAATATGGCATTGACGTCCTCGTGGTTGACCTGGAGTGGGGCAGGGTTCCACTCGGCCATGTTGTATGTTGTCTCCGTAAAGCCAAAGCCATCGGCCTGCTGGAAAGTTAGCGTGATGCGAGCCTGGGGGACTCGATATGGTGCTCACATTGGACTGTTGGACCCCACGCGCTGCAGATTGTAGCTGGCCCATCGATTGGTTTGGCGGGGCAAGATAAGCTTGGTGCTGTGGTGGAGCTGGGCGACGTGGCGGGTCGTTGCGGATCAAACGAACTCGGTTTGACCATGGGTCTGCAGCCCCGGGGCTTGCTGCGCCAGATGTCTCGCCAGATGTCGCGCCATTCACCGGGTCCATTCCGTGGCGTCTGAGCATACGACGCAACTCTGTGAGCTGCGCAACGGTGAGCAATTGAACAGTTCGAAGCAGCGGCCTGTACTTACCAGCCACTTTGCCTGCCGCAAGTGGGTGGACATCCGCTGCAGGAAGGCATCCATGATCTCGACGTCTGCACTGAGCTCCGCAAGCTCAGCAGCCTGTGGGGCCGGTGGAAGGATGAAAGCGTGCTGGAGCCGAACACGAACGCTTTCGAGGATGCAGATCGGGAGGGCGTTGTCGCTGAACAGGAACGAGTCTTGGTCAACAATGCTGCAGACGTGACGAATGGTCCGAGCAACCATCTGCGCATGTGCACTGCAAGCGTCGCGAGTTCTTTCAATCCATCCAGGAGGCGCCGCTGCGGCGATTCCAGGATCGAGTGATTCGGGAAAACCAGGCATGGCCAGGCGATAGAGCTCGGCATGGTTGGTCTCGTACCAGACGTGGAGCATCACAAGCGGTATGAGCTGATTCTGATAGTGTCGTGCGTAGATAGTCTCTCGTTCGAGCTGAAACTGTGGTGGAAGCGAGGCCCGCCATGCGTTGAGCTTGCGCTCTGCGACAGCGAATGTTGACGCTGGCTCCCACGGTGGTAGGTCGACAGCCGGGTTCCGGTTCCTTGAGCTGCGCAGGATTATTGTCCTAATACCTTGCAGTCTGAGATGGTGGCCCAGGATGCCGACATCACTGTAGCGCTCTTGCAGTGATTCTCCCTCACCCTCCGTTTCGATCGCGGGGATAGGCACATCGGTCGGCATGGCGAACTGGTACTGCTGATCATCGCATGGCAAGCGGATGCTCATGCTGGCTGCTGGCACGCCGAGGAACTCTGCCACACCTGTGTGCATCATCCTGTCCAGCGAGTAGCAGCCCCACATGAGCCGTCGCCGCGTTTCGCGCTCAGTTATCGTTGCGGGGTCATCGGGGGGAAGCTCGCGGTGGAGGCCGAGCGCTAGCGCCGTCCGGGTCGCTACAGCCGCTAGAATAAAGCCGCGGCCGAACCGGCCGGCATTGATCTCGTGCTTGGCCAAGATGAGAGCTGTGGTCACATTGTCAAGGCTCATGTCGTCTTCCATGAGGGCAGTCTTGGATTCAGCTCCCCAGGCCTGGGCCGCGGCACTACCTGCCAACGGAAGAGGCGGTGCAGCAGGCGGTGTAGAAGAGGTGGGCAGGGCGACGAACCGAGCGGCGACAGCGCAGATGGCGAGGATGACTTTGCGTGATACGCGGCCGTCGGCAACGTCTCGCAACAGTGTTCCGCGATGGACAATGGCGTTGGCTTGGATCGGGTACACGTAGGTGAAGAAGGCTTCGAGATGGCGGTCGAGTACCGGTCGCGGGATGCCATGCAGCCTGCTCGTGTCAGTCTCTCCAACCTGACACCAGAATCGGGCAGTGAGCTCGGCCCCAACTCACGAGGGTACGCTGCTACTACGAGAGAGGCCTGGGTCGTCCGTCGGTGACTCTTCGGTACTGCTCGGCGTCGCTCCCGAGTGGATAGAGTGCATTGACGCTCCCCGTTCGGGATGGTACTTGCAGACTGTCCCAGTCTCTGCGCATCGAGTACAGGACGGTCGATCCTGCGAGCACACGTTGCGTGCGACGCGGCAAGCAATGCAAGATGCATAGCGATTGCGACGGACAGGCCCGGCTGGAGGCAAGGTCAGCGAGATGGACGGGTGGAGGCACCTACTTGATGACGACGGGTATGGGTCAGCCTCCTGCTTGACCGATACGCCGCCGGCACGCTCATCAAAGACATCGCGCACCGCAGGCCAACGACACGCGAGGAGAACGCGCTCGCAGTTGGCACATGTTCCGGGCGCCTCGTCGCATTTGACCTGTGGAATCGATAAGCGATCTGGCTTACGAGGCCGAGGCCGAGCCAGCTGTTCGCATCTGCGCCAGCCCAGGATCTTCTTACCTTTCGTGCCCTGCATGTCAGGCAGCCTAATGGAGGTGTCAGTGCAGTTGGCGGCGGCTAGGAGTGGTGCTAGTGCTCACCTGTCCGTGTTCGCTTGCCCTTTACTCGGCGTGAACCGTTTGCCGGGGCGGTGGCGGCGGCGTTGGATGCCGACGGCGACGCGGTCGAGGTACCACCGGCCGCGGAGGGTGAAGGACCATGTGCCGAGTTTGGGCTCATTGGCTGAGGTCAGACGTGATGGGTGATGGCAGAGTGGCCGATGATGGCTCTGCTGACAAGTGTCAAGTTGCGACTTGAACTTGTTGAAAGTGTCGCAAAGCGACTGGCGGGCCAGTGATGCTAACGACCGCGGCCCGCGCGGCTTGTTGTGCCGCCCCGCAGCAAATAGCGCCAATAATACTTACAATCGGGCTCTCCGCCTAAACCCGGACGAAGCCGAATTAGTCCTCACACGGGATCGCCATTACAACTCAAGGTCAAAGTTGAAGCTAGATCACCTAATGGCGCACTAACTACCCCGCGTACCCCGCGACCCCGTTCGACGCGCTCTCCAACCCCCTCGTCTCATCATCATACACGCGCATACATGTGTTGCCACGCATCGCAGACGAGACCAATAAGAAATGGAAAACAAACAAAGCTAGCAACGAAGAGAGAGAGCCTCGACCTGTCTCGGCCCTTCTTGCCACACGCTGATCTAATCTTCAACCTTTACCTTCTTCTTCGAGCCAACATCACTGCCGTCCCCTTTGCGCTTGGCCTTGGACTTTTTGGGCGCCGGACTTGACTCCTTGCCTTGGGCACCCTGGAACCAAGTGTCAGGACACCATCTGACCAGCCACAGTGGCAACCCGAAGACTTACCAGTTTGGAATGGATGTCCATGAGCTTAGCGTAGTTGACACCCTGTCTTGGCCAGAAGAAGCTGGCAAAGCTGAAGCCAGTCAGAAACAAGTACGTCGCAGACAGAGCTCAGGTAAGTAGAACTCACACCCAACAGTGCTTGCGCCACTTCGACCCATCTTGGCCCAGTGCCGTCTTCTCTGTCACGATTTCGTCGATTCGAGAGCCAATGCCGGCCACACATTCTTTGAGCGCAGCAATCTTCTCTTCGCGGCTGAGATGCTCGGTACCAGACTTGAGCTTTTTCTGCGACTTATCAGCAAGATCTGCAGCTGCGGTGAAGGCAGTGGACATACCAAATGCTTCTTGGCCGGACGAAGGGCCTCCTTGACAGCGTCCTCGTCCATCGACTCGTAACTCTCCTCGTCCTCCGAATCTGTGTACTCTGGAGTCTTTCTTCTCTTGCCTTTGTCACCAGCAGCAGCAGCCGAGGCGGATGCGCCACCACCGCTGGAACGAGGGGCCGGTGCGGCGCGACTCGAGCTACTCGTAGGGAAACCTGAAGGCACTGGCAATGGTGGGTGGTCGTAGCCAAAGCCTTCCTTGACAGGCATGCTCTCAATGACCGCCTGCTGTTCGATTAACATGCGGCGGTTCTCTTCATATTCGCGAATCAAGCCACCTGACCATTAGTAGCTGACAAACAGGGCAGTGACTCACAGAGATAGTCGCCGCGGCGAACAAGATGTATCGGTCCCGGGATGCCCGTCTTCGGAGCGCTGGGGTCCTTGACGATCTTGGGATCCTCCAGGAAGATCATGTCATGAAGTTGAAGCGCAGGGTCCTGTACTCGTCAGATGGAGTGTTCTTTGTTGTCCGCCTGAATGCAACTCACGGCCTTGATCTGGTCCCATGCACCAAAGCCATACTTCCAAACACCGACAAGTAGTTTCGAGTCGTGAACTGCTCCCCACTCCACAGACCAATTCATGGTCGGCTTGAGGCTGTCGTGGGGGATTGCGTAGTTGTCGGGGTCCTCGACTCGCTTGAAGTGCTCCACAAGTGCCTTCAGCTCATAGTGGCGTGCAACGACAGTTTCGGCGTTGATACCCTGGATACCACGGAAAGCGAACAGAATGGCCTTTTGGCGCAGCGAGGATGAGATGACCTCACCTCGCTCCTGCATACCCCGAAGTTCAGCTTTGTGGGCAGCGACAGCTTCCTCGGCTTGGGCCAGAATCTCGTCGCAGGTCTGGATAACCACAACACGGTTCTTGGCGGACAGCTTCGCCTCGTCGACAATCGTGTCATAACGGGTGCGGATTGGGCCCCACTTCTGTAAGCCACGGATGAGGACGCGCAGGTCGCGGTCTACAACTGTGTTAGCGTGCTCTGCGCATCGAAGAGCTTCCTAACTCACCCTTGAGTTCAATGGCCCTCTGCGCATTGCTCTTCCTTGGCCCTGAAACCTTTGTCTTCTTCTCTGCCGGTGATGCGGCCTTGCTTCCCCGCTCAGCATCGAGGTCGGGGTCGGCCTCGTCCATGCCTTCATAGGCACCGGGGGCACGTGCAGCGGCGCGCTTGCGGGAGCCCAATTCCTCTGCCTGCAGGGCGCGGCTCTCCTCCTCGTCCATCTTGACTCGCTCCTCCACGGGGATAATGTCATCCCAGCTGAGGTCATCAAGGTCGTTCTTGACATCTTGAATGGCAGCAAATTGCGCCAAGAAGGCTTCGCCACCGGATGACGTTCCAGCTGGCGCGGCCGTTGCCTCGGTGTCGAAGTTGTCGGCCTTCGTGAGAATGTCGTCCAGATCCATGGCATCCAGCTTCTGGTTCTGGGCCGCCTCGTCGGCCTGGAACATGGACCTGGCTCCGAACTTGAGAATGGCAGCGAGCTCCTCCTTAGAGAAATCGCCACTCTTATCCTTGGGCGTAGAGGTGCCATTGATGTGACCACCGCTGGTATCCGTTTGATTGATGACTGGCGGTGTCAGCAGACGCTTCTCAGAACAAGTGGGCATACGCACTGGCATACTCGAGGATCATTTTGCGCTTCGCTCGTTCCAGAATGTCCTCTTCAATGGTGCCTTTCGTCACGAATCTGTAGATGTTGACGTGACGTGTCTGGCCGATTCGGTGAGCTCGCGCCATTGCCTGAAGATCGTTTTGGGGATTGTAGTCGCTCTGAAGGTTAGCTAATGCGCCAGGAGAGGGGGGCTCACGTCAAAGATGATGACTGTGTCGGCAGTCTCGAGATTAATACCGAGACCACCAGCACGAGTAGAGAGAAGGAACGCGAAGTCGGGTGATCCAGGGGCGTTGAAGTGCTCGATGCTCTTCTTTCGCACGTCACTGGGGACAGTACCATCCAGACGCTGGTGAACGTAGCCGCGTGCCATCATGTAGTCGGAAATGATATCAAGGAGCCTGACCATCTGGCTGAAGATGAGAACACGGTGACCATCCGCTTTCAGTCGAGCCAGGAGTTTGTCCAACAGGACCATCTTGCCACTGTTCATGACAAGACCGCGAAGCTGCTCGTGAAGGGGCTTGTTCCGGTCCTCTGCTCCGTCGAACAGGTATGGGTGGTTACTTACGAGTGTCAGTGTCATCAACTCTGGCAGTTCAATCGACTCACGCTGCCTTCTTCAGTTCCATCGCGACGTTCATAAGCGACACGTTTTGAGTACCACCCTTGCTGAGGACCGCGAAGTTCTTGGTGAGGATGTCTGCGCGGTCAGTGATGATCTAAGAACAGTGGGACTCACTCTTGTAATAGTGTTGCTGCAAACCAGACATCTCCACACGAAGAATAGACTCGGACTTGGTAGGCAGCTCCTTGACCACATCCTTCTTCAAACGGCGCAGCATGAGGGTCTCCAACTGGCTGTTGAGCGCCTTGATCTTGCCCTCCTGTTCAGCGTCGCCCAGCTCGAAGTCGTTCGCTAGTTCGAACTGCTCCGGCTCCACGAAATGGAGCAGCGCCAGGAGTTCTGTGATGGGTTAGTCACCAGGGCGTTAGATGGTCAACTCACCCTTGACATTGTTTTGAAGCGGCGTGCCTGTGATAAGTAGCCTGAATCCCGTGGTGAAGCTCGACAGCGCTTCGTAAAGCTGAGCGTCGCTGTTCTTGAGACGATGCGCCTCATCGACCTCAAGAGCCTGCCACTTGATCTGCTGCAGATCCTGGCGATCCTTTAAGATGAACTCGTATGTGGTGAGGAGAACGTTGAATTTCAGGTTCTTGGGCGGGCCGAACTCGTACTCGCGGATCTTCTCCCTGGACGCAGCCGAGCCCATGTACACAATGACATTGAGATCCGGGGCCCAGGTGTTGAACTGCATCTGCCAAGCGTTGATCGTAGACAGAGGAACAACGACCAGGAAGGGACCATACTGCCGCTGGGTGTGGAACAAGTAGGACAAGAAACTGACCGACTGGACAGTCTTTCCTAGGCCCATCTGTTGGACTATTAGGTGCTGCCCATTGTAAGCTGCGACGCAACGTACCTCATCTGCAAGCATGGCACCGTGGCCACCTTGCGACCATCGATATGCAAGCCAGTTCAATCCAGTGAGTTGGAAAGGCTTGAGAGCACCTCCAACGTGCAAGTATTCGGGGTCTTCGGCAATCTTTTGGTATGCTGGACGACCGTGCACCGGGTACGAAGCCGACCGCGCTGGGACAGTCGGGCGAGCCTCCCGTGCATGGAAGGCGGCAATGGCTTCCTGAGCCTGGTCTTTGATATCGTCATACTCTGGTAACCAGTTAGCGGTCACCCCTTCAACCTCGATGGCACTAACTTTCCCAGGTGCACTCCGCATATTGCAAGTCTGAAGTCAGTGATGCCCGTCTTGGAATAACTCACTGGTCCATTTGACCAAGAACTGGGTTGTACGCTCGCCATCGCGCTTGTCTTCCCTCTCACCGACGATGCGCTCCACAGTCTTGTAGCTGTCCTGGAGCTCACGGACACGCTCACGGTCGATCTCGTACTGCTCTAGGTCTTCGCGGGAGGGCTTCCACTTGGCGTCCGGGGCAGGGTTGTGGTAGGCCTGCTCGACCTGCCAAACCTTCTGAATGTAGTTTTCAACCTTCTTGAAGCTACTCCATTAGCAACAAGTCATGCGGCCTTCGCTTACCCCTTGTAGCCCTTGAGGAAGGCGTACATCTCGTCCGTGTTGTGGATGTGGCTGTACTCCTTCCACTTGATGTGGAATCGCTACCAGAGTTAGTGACTTCCTCTCCGGTGGCTGCGCAATACCTACCAGATTGGTATGAGGGTTGTCCTTCTCATCACCCGCATGCTCCTCGTCACGGCTGTGAGATAGCACGAGGTCGATTTCATCGGCCGTTCCGTTCTCAACTGAGGCGTCAATACAACCGAGATGCCAACAAAACTTACCCAATGGGGCCTCCTTGTCATAGTACATCACGTCTTCGTCGCCCTCGCTGTCCAGGCCATAGTCTACGCTCGCTTCGTTGTAGGTGACCACCTTGCGGGCAGCTCCTCGACGCCAGGATCCCGTGTCGGAGTCGCCAAACGTCGTGTCTGGCGTCGCAGTGCCGCGAGAGTTGGCACCAGAGCGCTGGAAGAACTTCTTCTTGTGTGACTTGGTGGCGTAGTCCTCGTCCGACGAGTCAGACTGAGGCCGCTTTGAGGGGAAGACGGCCGGAGCAGCTGATGGATTAGATTGCGGCTTGCTGATGCTTGTCCGCTACTCACGCTTCTTGGTCACTTTAGGCAGCTTGACAGACTTCTTCTTTGGCTGGTCTCCAAAATCTGGATCGTCATCCCCGTCACCGTCGTCATCATCAAAGTCGTCCTCTGACTCTTCGTCCTGCTCCGAGTCGCTGTCGTTTCTTGAGATCAGACCGGCCTGGGACTTGTTAGCCCGAATGCTTCGTCAGACGTGCCTGGGCGCTCACTGGTGCTTCGCTATCCATGTCTACCTCATCCTCTCCTTCCTCGTCCTGGTCGTCGTCAGATGGTTCGGGAGTGAGCTCGTCATCGGATGCGGGGCGTGGAGGCTTGAGGATGATCTGCCGCGGTGCCTTTGGAACGTCAGTGCCATTCACACACTGGGGTAGCATGCAGGCACTCACTGGTAGAGCGCTAACTCCATTGTTGCCAGCAGCTGCAGAGAGGTGACCAGGGGACCTCCTGAGCGGGGGTTCTGGTGATGACTCCTCCGACTGCATGATGGGGGTCGATGGGGAGATATCACCTGCTGCCGATCAGCATCCAGACGCGTCGCGGAAAAGATGGCATGTTGTAACCTGTTTTCATCTACCCCACACACTCTCTCAATCTCGCTTTTTGACTTCTGAAAGTCGCGAACGGCGAGAAAGAGACTCTCTGAGGATGTCCTCCGCCTGAGAATCGACCTCGCTGTCGACCGAGGGAGGACTCGCCCTTCCCCCGTTCTTCCTCCCCACCAGGGTGAACGTAATCCACCCTGTTGTGACACTTTTGTTTTGATGACCGAGATATGCAGGTGGGCACGGAGCTGGATACCAGGAGAATGAAACTTACCTGTGTCCTCGACGGCTGAACGCGATGGGGAGCTGGAGGGTGGGAGGCAGGTTTTGTCGATGGGGGAGCCCGGGGATGGTGGCCGCCAGGCGGGTCGTCCGACGTCGGCGTCGGATTGGGTGGGTGACACGGGTGTCTGAGCGCGGGCGGGGTTGGGTGGTGGATGGCCCAGTGACGCGCCTGTGAGCTTGGTGTACTCTTGAATGCACAAGTGAGTTGGATGCTTGCTTGCTGGCACCGACGTGGTGTGAAATGGGTGGATGCTGCGAGCGGGATGCCGACGACGTGCGCCCCGACCCTTTGCGTTGGTGGTGGGAGGGGGGAGCGTGGGCAACGGGGGCAGCGGGGGCAGCGAGCGCGGACAGCGAGCGGGCGCGGGTGGCACCCCAGTGAGCGAGCGAGCCAGAGCCAGCGAGCGAGCCGTGTAGGGCCCAGCCAGCCAGCGCCGTTGCGCTCGTCGTCAACGCGTGCCGCCGCGTACCCGCCACCATTTGACCCCGGTCCAACGCCGGGCGACCCCGCCCACCCAAATCGTCCCCCCGGGTTTCATTCTCAATCGCTCTGCTCAGACACATCTACTATGACTCTCAGATGCATCAGCACATGCAAGGCAACCAACGGCATCACGAGCTCGAGGCCGCTCAGCAGACTCCGGTCCGCCACCTCGTCTCCGTCTCCACGCTCGCCAGCGTCGTAACAGCGGGCGGCCAAGTTACTTCCGATCCTACCCGGAGAGCCCGCACAGACTTAACCGGCCCCCAACCCAGCTGCGTCATGCCCGCGAGCACTCGAGACCCCGTGGCGACCGCCGTCATGCTGATGTCGGCTCTGCTGGCTGTCCTCGGGCGGGGGGAAAGAGAGTGGCAACACTCGTTGCCGGAGTGATAGCGAGCAGGGGATGGGTGGTGAAGGGGGGTGTGGTGGCGAAAGGGTCGGCATTTGATCTCTGACTGCTGGAGTGAAGCAGAGGTGTTTGATTGCGTTGACTTCTTAGACGTTGGTGTGAGTGGGGCCTGGAGGCCAGGATGTTGGTCGCAGAGGCGAGGACACACAAGCACTGCCTTTAGCTGGAGGGAGCCTCACCATCCTACCATCAAGAGGGGCGAAGGAACGCGCAGGGGCTGACCTACCGATAGCGCTCCACCTGCGTCCGGTTTCTGGCCTCTGGAAGGAGACCCAACAATGAACCTCCGTCCAGCCTCTATCGTGAATGTGCCGAATGCATCAAAGTGTGTGCAGTTGTAAAGTCTGGCTGCTCCTAAGGACTGTTATTGCTGTACTTACACTGTAGCTTGCTGGCTCTGCAACGCGAGTCCGTGCAGGTCACGTGACATGACACGTCTGGCTTGCGTCGCGAGCGCGGGCTGGGTGGGTCCGTGTTCGTGTCGTACAGGTCGAGGTCAGTGACACATTCGTCGTCACTCAACGCTCATCATTCCCTCGCACCACGTACAGGGAGCAGCAAATCGACGCTGCTCATGGTCGACACGTCCGAAACGTCTGTGACGACGCAAAAGCCTCTGCCCATCCCAATGGCGTCGCCGAAACCAAAGATGGAGAAGTGTGAGTTCGCACCATTGACGCGTGTACCATAGCGTTCAACTGACATGTCGACCCCAGTCACCTTCACTCTCGGCAAGCTGGATGCGGGAATGGTGGGTGGCTGAGCTACCCGGTGCAGTGTCTGACTCTCCCAGGCCATCCTGCTCGGCCCCAATGCTCATCTGCTCGAGTTCCCATCCCTGCTGCTCCCCACGCCTTCGCCCAACGACCCACCCCTTGGCCCGGGCTCGATCCTGACCATCACTGTATCTCGCGACCTCGAGGCCGAGCGTGCCGCACAGGAGGCCTTCGATTCGTTGCAGGCCATGATTGTCGAGTCGTTCGGCACCGCGGCACCCGCAAAGCCCGTCCTCAGAATCCAAAACGTCACCCAAACCAGTGTCGCCCTCGAGTGGGACCCGCTCGTGCTCGGCAGCGCGTCGTTCCGAGGCCTGGAGATGTACCGCAACGGCCAGCGCTGGGGACGCGTTGGTACCGACGTTGGTACCGACCACGAAAAGCACGAGTGGAAGACCGGCGGCCTTCAGAGTGGAGAGGAGTACACGTTCCAGATTGTTTTGTGAGTGATGCTGCTACTGCCTCATGCTGGCTCGCAGGACCCTAACCACCGCACAGGAAGACAACGGCAGGCACCTACACATCTAACCTTATCCGTGTTCGCACCCACACCATGGAGTGAGTGGATGTCTCAGACCATAGCTGACGTCCCAGCAACTTGACCGGCCTCTACATCACCTTTGGAGCCATTCAGCCTCCATCCCTGCTGAGCCAGCTCCGCCAGTGCCTACAGGAAATCGGCGCTAGAGAAGCCCCGACAGTCCAGCTTGCGACCACTCACTTTGTGTGCACCTCTCCCTTGGTTGGAGGCGACGAGTCTGGCAGGGGCGGACACATTGATGAAGCATATGACCAGGCAGTTAACGCCAATATGCCCGTGGTCGGCCCATCTTGGCTGTTAGCAGTCGCTGCAGAGAGAAGGTTAGCGGAATCGTCCGTTGATAAAACGCTGACCTGGCAGGCTTGTCCCTATTGCCAACTACTTGCTTCCTCCCCCATCGGCGCCGATTACAACGTCGGCGGATCCAGCCCCTTTCCGCCGCCCCTCGGACCTCAAGCGGTCATCGTTGCCTCTGGCGGCCCCATCAACCCCGGTGCAAGAACACCACACGATCAGGTCACCTAGTCCAGAAACCCTTGCGCGCATGAGCAGTGCTGGGCCCGCAATGTCCCCATCGTCGCGGACCGAATCGTTCGAGCACCGACGCATCCCACAGCTTCCAGTCGTACCTCCCTCGAATGATGGTTCTGAGACCGCAAGATCCCGCAGCCCAAAGCCCGAGGCCGACGGACGCCTGGACCGCGGGTTCAAGTTCCCTGTTCAGTCGTCACAGGACGGAACGTCGGCTCGCGGATCACGTGTAGGCCGCAACGCAGGCAAGAATGGCTCGGATCCTGCCTTGCCATCACCTCCTATCGTACCACCTGTCGTTCATATCCAGGCGCCCTCAACCGACGGTCCTGTCTCCGCCCCCGTGGGGTTCATGCCTGACGAAGCGAGTGACAAGCCCGTGCCAAAGGAGACTGAAGGAGAATCGTCCACACCAGAGCTTCCCAAGGACGAGCCTCCCACGTACGAAAGGTCTGCATCAGACGCCTCTGGTGCGGATGGCAAAGAGGCGGTAGAGAACAAGGAGGCGGTCAATGACCAGGAGGAGAACCTATCGAAGGACGAGCCCTCACCTGGTGAGGATTCAGCGACGAAAGCGACGACATCCGAGACAACAACGGATGCCTCGACGGAGGCCATTGCAGTCCATGCCTCAACGGACGCAACGACCACAGATGTAGCCGCCAGCGAAGCCTCCACTGATTAACGAGTAGAAATAGAGCTCCCCTCAGTGTGAGGGAGGGAATGCATACGTATGGAGTTGTAGCATTCACAGGTATTATACAACACAGAAGTCTATTGGGGGGACTGACCCCATCCGCTGGCGGCCCCTTCGCCAACAAGAACCTGCCTGTCAACGATGTCGCCGCCAGTCAATCTTTTGTACGTCTCTATCACCTCGCCCCACTGGGAGATGAGGTACACTCTCGTGCGCCTGTCAAAGTCGGCCTGTCCATAGCCCGAGAAGGACGAGCCGCCGTCGAAGCACATCCAGATCCCGTCGACCCGTCGGCAGCGATCCGTCATGTGGCAATGGCCGTGGCTGAGTACTTTGACCTGTGCGACCGGATTCTGTCCCGTACCCTCGTCGATCTCCAAGGAGTGCTTGATCGCCTCGGTAAAGAAGCCAGAGTTTTTGTTGCTTGCGCCCTCCCTGTCAAGCTGGCTCCCGAGGTCGAGCTCTCCGGTGGCGTAGAACTTGTCGCTTGTCTGGTCTGCCGCAAGGTAGGCCTCGGGTAGCGGAATATGGAAGAACATCATGGCGTTGGGACGCGCCAGAAGCGTCTGTCGTTCTAGCCTGCGCTTTTCCCACACCTTGCCGATGTCCTTGCCTCCATCCGGCTTGAAGGGGCGCTCGATGGGTTTGATACTCGTTGACACGTTCACAAACCAATCAATCTGAGAACTACACATGTCAGTTCTAGTGTTCGTCTGGTTACCAACTCACGGTTTAAGATAGTCATACTCTACCTTCTCCCACGGCAGGAGAGACTTTTGATACGCGTGTGAGTCTAGGAAGAACAGCGTGAAGATATGTGTCCGCGAGTTGTCTCCTGAGTGAACTCGGATATCGTCTCCTTGGTCAGCGAACGAGGTCTTGGAGACACTCACAGTTTCCGACACCATCCACATCCACAGGTCCCGACTGGCACAACGAGTACGGCATCTGCTGCATGGCCCGCATCTGTTCGGCCCTGTCGTCAGCAATCTCGCTGTCGTGGTTTCCTGGCGTCAGTCGAGTTTCACAGCTTCTCTCTTACCGAAAACCGCTGCCCAGGGAATCTTGCGGTCAATAACTGGCTTTGCAAACTTGGCAAGGACCGAACGGGCGTTGAACGAAGTCTTCTGGCCATTCAGCTGGTCGCCAGAGAACACCTAAGGCGTCAGAGGTGAACGGGCAGAGCAACGCACCACCAGGTCCGGCCGCTCTGCGTCCAGAGCATGTTCAAGCCACTCCTCCGTGTCCTTGTCGCCAATGCAAGGGTCTTTGTCGGTGTCCTTGCACTTTCCTTGTCCCACTGAGTAGTGGAGGTCGGCGACTGAGCCGTGTCAGTGCTGCTTCAAAGGTTCAGACCACAAAGCTCACTTTGCAAGACCTTGTACGTTCCATTCGAATGGAATCTTGGTTCCGGAGCTTGGATGGGCGCTATGATCAGTCCTGCGGAATCTTAACTAGAAACCCACCTGGAGTCCCACGCCGGTAGACTAAGTCGACGCTCTCATGCTTGCCGGCTTTCGCGTCCAGAACCTTACCACCGTCGACGCGGTGGAATCCGTAGAAAGGTACGTCGTCGCCGTAGAGGACATCTATCTCCGTGATGATTTCCTGTTGCGGGCCTTCGATCTGACCGTCCTGGCTCTGCAGCTTGTACCACAAATGAAGTTTCTTCTGCTTGGGCACGCCGTAGTGGAGGTTGCCATGGGCCTTAGTCCATCCTTCTTCGGAGAGGTCGGTGGCGATTCGCAAGTCCGCGATAAGCGGCACGTCCAGTCGCCGAGTACGTCGGTAATACACATATAGGTGCCTTCTGTAAGCACGGGGTAGAAGTCTACTCCACTCACAACATGCTGGTCTGTTTGTTGAGGTTCGCGTCCACGAGAACCCACTTTCCCTTCGCCTTGTCCTCTTCTGGTGTGCTATTTGGAGCACATAGAGATGGCATCCAGTCAGGATTGAAGAAGCAGTACTGCACTCTGATCTCGGTCACTGCAGTGGTCAGTCATCGTTGCATGATCGGCCTCTTGGGTACTCACGGCCGGTTGTATGTGGGGCAGATGGATCCTGTGATGGTATTAACGCCTGTACAGGTCCCGGACATGCCTACCCAGATATCAAGCCGGAGACTCGATCCCACGGATGAGTTGCCCTCTGCTGAAGAGCTACCGTTTCCGGTGTACATATCCACGATGTCCCATGACTGCCAGCCCAGCTGTTGGACCGCGACTGGCGATGGGACCGGATGGAGGAGGGAGAATCCCGTCAACCCGAGGGACATCAGGGTGATACACACCACGAACGGTATGAACGACCTGACGTACCCCCACCGCGGGCTGCTCACTCGTGATGGATAGTTTGCGCTGTGTCGACGCATGCGAGGGCTAGAGGGGCTCGTGTTGTTGAAGAGCGATGGTGAGAGTTGGTGGTGACGTCGTGTCCTAAGAAGTGGAGGTCGCGGATCCTTAGCAAAGTAAGGATGACCTTGTCTCATGTTACTTAGTAAAAGCCCATCTGCTATTACCTACAACCCCTGAGGTTTCCATGAACTCAGCGTATGGCAACGGGAACTGCTAAGTAGTGCCATGCCATCTCTTATCCTTCAGATTGACTACCTTGTTACCATTCCACAACAACACCAGGCAGAAACTCACACCTTACTAACTGTTGCGCCGTTGATGCAAACAGAAACAAACACCCACCACAATGAACTGTACAGTTTGTGAATCAGACCACGACGTGTGCATCGACGTACACTCAACCTAATACACTACTTCCACAGTGCCAATGGCCGCACAAAACTCTATGGCGCTTCGGAGAACGCGCGGCGCCTGTCATGGAAGGCCTTTTGCTTGAGCGATGTTGGTGTTCGATTTTCAATACTAAAACGAGGAAGGACTTGACGTGGGGGTGGCTCCAGGGAGTGACCTGAACGCGAAACCCAGCCTCGAACTCTCCTTGCCGCGGCCGTGATTGCTCGTTGAAATCTTCTGAACAGCCCTAGCTGCAGAAGCCAAGTGGCGGAGACCAAGTACGACAGCTACCGCTTAGCCACGGCGGTGATGATCACTCACTGTGGTGCTAAATCCCAGCCAGACGAGCTTCATGCCGTGAAAGATAACCCAGCTTTCAGACGTAGATGGCCAAGGCGGTGCTGGGCCTGTCCACAGTCTCGAGGGAAGACGGCTGAGTACCCAATCCACTGTGTCAAGTTAGAACATATGATCATGTGGGATACTAGTCCACTGACGTGGGAGCAGTCCAAACTTTGAACGAGTTGGTAGGTACAGAGTCTTCAACGTGTCGTTGAAAGACGTAAGGGTGTTCCCGAGGCCCTCGGACATGGCGTTCGACAAGTGTCCGAGGGTTTGAAATTGGATCAGCATGGCCTCCTGCGCACTCTGAGGGGCGTCAGCTACTTGGAATGCCGAAACAATCTTACCGAGAGATCTTCAGAATGCCCAAGCAGATGATGAACCGCTCCAGCAAGAGAATTCAGAGACTCTTGTAGCTCATCACTGACCTATGGAATCTCAGCACCACCACGGCACATTGCTTACTCGTGCTGCAAGATCAAGCTGATGGTGAGCTTGGGCGGCGGCTGTCGCGAGTGACATCTAGTTGTCAGCACCTGACTCGTTTTCAGCCCTCACCATGTATGTCTGCGACTGCTCCCCAATGAAGTCCAAGTGGCGACTCGAAGCCCGATTGAGAGTTTCTCGAAGGCTCTCTTGCACGACCTGGAACAATGGTGAATGCTGGGTGTTAGCAGAAAACAATGTACGCCCTACCTCGTCTGTAAGCCCTCTGATGATAAACTCCTTGATCTTGGGTCAGAACTGCGTGTGCACTCATTTAGCTTACCTCCGTTTGGATTGCAGAAGGAACAACCGCGATTGAAGACTGCAGCTCCCCAGATGCTCCCTCAACTAGATGACGGAGTTCTTTTGGGAATTGGACACGAACGGCAGACTGGCTGTGATCGAAGTCTCGGATGACTTGCTTCAACTGGGCAATCGTCTCATCTTGCGCCACCAATACCGATGTAAGCGAGGCCTCAGTTGCTTCATGTCGGTCATACATGGCCTGTATCGATAAGCCCTCACCCCTCAATCTTATCCCTACCCGCAGACCGCTTACAAACTGCTCTTGAACTTGGGCGCTCAGCTTTTCGAGTTGGAGCTCTCGGCGCTGAAGATGCCGCAGGATCGTGATCTTCTCCTGAGTGGCATTGGCATAGAGTTGTCGAGCCATTTCTACACTCAGTTTGTTGCCCCACGTGACGACTCACCGGCCTCCCTCTCTTGCGTGAAGGCGTGACAGAGTTGGGCTGACATCGTTTTAGTATGGTAGAAGATACTACCTTGCCGGCTTACTCGCGGAGCTTAGGTATCCGTTGTAGGCTGTCCAGTCCTGAGGGCTCCGATGGAGAGCACTGTGGAAGTCAGCGTGGTCGAACTTGCCGCCACTGACTGTCACTCACGCTAGGCAGCTTGCGGGGTCACTCCTGTCCGCATCGCCCCGGCCCCACCATGTCGTGGGTTTGACATTGCTCCAGCCTTGGCACTCTTTCGGGATGCGCTGGTTGGCCGATTGCAATGAGCACAAGGTGAGGGAGATGGCAACTCGCTCATCAGCGTGTGTGTCTCCAACGAACCTACGGTCGCTCCTCATGCGCTCTCGACCTTCTACGCCTCCACCACTCCCGCAGTTGATGGAGAGATCTAGTACGATGGAACCGTGGCAGTCTGTTCCACTAAGAGACCGTTGAAGCTCTGAAAGTCAATTAATGCATCTGTGGTTGAATGCTCCACCAACCTGGGACAGGGCTGGCGTCTGCAATGGAGAATTGGGCGGCACGCATCTCTGCAGACGTCAGTGCAGAAGACAGGGAGCCCGACCATAGTGCGTGGGAGAGAAACCGTAGGTGCGTTGAAGCAGACCCACAACCACGGCCAGGAAAGCAGCCCACAGTGGTGTCATGAGTAGAAGACGGGCCGGGTTGTCTCCTTCCTTCTTCCTTGTGGTGGTCGAGGGGGATCAGTTCGAGAGAATATAAAGCATGCGGAGCGGACAGAGGGTTCAGTTGGGTGCGTGTTAGAATGAGAGGTGTGTTAAAAGCTGCTTTTGAGAGTGAGAGGTGTGGAATGGTGGCAGTGTAAGGAGTGATGCGACCAGAAGAAGATGGAGGAAGACGACGAGGAAGACGAAGACGAGGAAGACAGCCGCGTCGGCTGCATGCAGTGGCGCGGAGGAGGGTCAACGAGTGCACGGACCTCATTCTTCGGTTCCGGAACCCAGGTTCTGTGCGCCCTTGCCAGATCGGCTACAATCTTGCTTGGCAAGTCGTCCGGGCTGTGTGATACATATGTGTATGTAGTGATTGCAACATGAACAACTTCTGCACTTCTGTATGCCGTCTAAGAGTATTATATTGCCGCGACTGTTGGCCACGCTTCCTTTGGCAGCCACTCTCCATTCGGTCCAAACCGTGGGTTGGACTCGAAATGAATCCCATCTCCTTTTGGTTTGCCCACGGGAACTGCAAGGTCAGTTCATACACAAAGTGGGAGACTCACGAATCCACCGAATCCAATTGTCACCCATCTCCCTCTTCCACAACTGGGACCTGGTACCAAACACCCAACGGTCGCTGATGTCGACCCCTCCCCATTCGGTATCCCATTGCTTGAGAACAGCACGTCGCCCTTTGACGTTGCAGGGTCCAAGCTGCTCGGCCAAGGCATGGTTCTCACGTCGACGCTGTGCGCTCTCCTGAAATGATTCGATTGTAGACTTTCCGGACAGAATGAGATGTATGTGCGTAGGGAAAAGCATCACCAGTGTGAAGAGGAACAAGAGACCAGAGCTTTGCCGAGTTAGAGAGGGTCAAAAACCATCGCTTCAACTCACACCACAATCAGTGCGACCTGTTGTCCATCAACCTTTGGCGTTTTAGCCGTGTGGACGATGAGGAGAATCATGTTGTACAAGCAAAACAGACCCGCCCAAAAGTTGAAGGTGATGAAGACCTAAGAGGTTAGTTATCAATGGGAAGGCGGTCGGTGGACATACAGCATGGTTCCTCCACCCAACACCTGATCATTAGCAGTGATTCATTGGGAGAACAGCATACGCACATTGACCTATCCACAAGCAGTGATCTGTCGCATTAGCTCTTGGCGCTAAAGTGCCACTTACGATCGAACTGAAGAACACAGCGGGCACAGTGACGACAGTGGTGTGTCCTGTCAGGCTTGATGATATCGCAATGTCTGCAGTATCGCGGGCCCGTAGCCACAGGAGGCATTGGTCGGGAAATACGCATTGGACCGGTAGAGCCTGGAGTGTTCGGGCCTGAAACAAATGTTTGGGGGGTCATGGGGGTATGCTGGTTTATGGGCGTATGTTGGTTCATCGGGGTATGCTGGCCCATGGGGGTCGGCTGGCTTATGGGGGGATGCTGGCCCATGAAGGGATGCTGGTGGCCCATGGGGGTATGCTGGCCCATGAAGGGATGCTGGTGGCCCATGGGGGTATGCTGGCCCATGGGGGTCTGCTGTGCACTAGGAATGAAGCCAACATGTGTTTGGAGAGCCGGGTTAGGGGTCAAGACATTGGGAATGAAGCTCCCAGGAGGTTGGGGTGAGATATGAGGGGGCGGCGCGTTCGGCCGTGGTGTGAGGTCGACAATTGGGCCTAGCAGGAGGGGAGGAGATTGCTGGGCGAAAGGCGACATGGCCGTTGCAGACGTCTCGAAGGCTTTTGGCGGGTGCTGAATAGACGGCACACGGCTCGACTCCAAAGGTACTGTGGGCTCGGGTGCCTCAGGCTCGAATGCTTCGGGATCGGGGCTGGTTGGCACCACCTGTTCGGTCAGTCTTCCCCGTCCACAGCGACGTCGTATCCGCACTTACATCGTTGGCAAACCCCGGCGGCGTGAACATGACCTAGCGATATCAGAGTAGCACCCCAGGCTATACTCACAGTAATGTAAGACCACATGAACATCAGCCAGAGGATGACAAATGCAACCAGAGTGCCAACTTCGTCGTCAGCAATCGCGGAAAGCCCTCAGAAGCCTCACTTCCTGCAGCCCTGCTAAATCCGGCATTGTCCCACTTTCGAATGGCCGGGGCGCACACCCTCGCAACTCCGACGTAGAATGCCCACGCCGACAGGCCGAGGACGATGCTGTGGCAGTTAGCGTTGTTGCACGCTGTCTCGCTACTCACCCAACCACCTGCTTCCTCACGATCCATGGGTCTGGGACAGCCGGGTTCTGCAGCTTCTCCCATGGCTTCCACCATGGGATCACTGGCTTCTGGTGTGGTTTGTACTCGTGCGATGGAGGAGTCGTGGCGTTTGATGGGTGTTGTTGGGGCGCGACATGTGTTTCAGAAGTGGAGCGCGATGTAGGAGTTTGTGGTGGTGGTGCTCTCGAGTCCTTTTCGGACTGATGGGCTTGTATTGGTTGATCCATTGGCGGCGAGCGATGGGAGGGTGAGTTGGACAACGACGAGATTGAGAGAAGATGGGGTGATGGAGGCCAGGAGGGGTTGGGGGGCGACATGGACCGTGGACAACGGGCGACACGAAAACGCGGTATGACGCATGCAGCCGAGCGAGGTCGTCAGTCTTGGCTTGGTGGCGACGGCGGGGCCGTCAGTGGTGGTGTTGGTGCGTGCGACGAGTGCACAGCCTACGAAGGTTACTACGCCCTGGCCGCTGGGCGCGGGTGTCGGGTGTCGGTGACATTTGATCCCGCACGGCCCCTCCCTCCGTCCCTCGACCGAACCACCCATGCCACAGATGGCCGACCAAGCAAGGTAGTCTGTGAGCTTCTCTTTGTTTGCAACCACCTTAAAACTCATCCATCCTCCCTTCAAGTCTCTTGACTATCGCCATAATGCCTCCCAGCGTCTATGTCGGACGCCTCCCCCAGGGTGAGACGGGTCTGAACTCGCTCCATGTCTCTCAGCTGACGCGCAATCAGGCGTGACCAAGGGCGAGCTTGAGGACGTAAGGCACATTGATCAACGCGAACTAGGCCCATCGCACTCACCTCACAATCCCACAGCACTTCAAGGGGTCCGGCCGCATCGTCGAGGTCCGCCTCATGTCTAACTTTGGTTTTGTCGAGTTTGAGACGGCCGAGGTACATGATGCTTCGTGACTGTTTACTGATTCCCAAAGGACGTTGAGAACGCGTGCCGCGAGCTTGACGGCAAGAACTTCCTCGGCGAGCGGTGAGTGCATCCGGCGGCATCCAATGTTCTTTCTAACTGGGATAGCCTGATTGTCGAGCCCTCCAAGGAGGCTCGCCGCCGCGACACCTACGACCCGTGAGTCTGGCCTAATCGCCTATCGCGCCTTGTGTTGATTCTGACCTCGAAATAGCAACGGTCGCGGACCCCCTCGTGGCCCCCCTCGTGGTCGCGGTGTTCGCGTCAATGTCATCGGTATTTCCAATGGCACCAGCTGGCAGGTGCGGTCCTTCGTTTCTGTTTCTTGAAGTGGGCGGGTGCAAGGTCCAATGTCGCGTCGCTCCGGGCTGCCTCCTGCTTGGCGGGCAGCCTTTTTCTCTTCCATGGCGAATCTGGGGCTCTACGCATTACGAGGACGGTCCTCCGAGACGTGGTTCTGGCCCAGGGAAGGCGATCTCTTCAAGTTTGCGGACTAGTCTGATGTGCCAATCACCTACAGGACCTCAAGGACTTTGGACGCAACGGCAGCGAGACCATCACCTACGCCGACGTCGACCGATTCACCGGCAACGGGTGAGCGAGGGATTGCTAACTCCGCTGACCACGAAGTGTTATCGAGTACCCGTCCCAGCAAGAGGCCGAGGACGCTATCCGCCGTCTCGATGGTGCTGAGATCCAGGGTGTCCCGGTCAAGCTCGAGATTGCCGCGGTGAGTGGACTCGAAACTTTCGAGCGGAGCGTCATTACTGAGAGTCAGGATGGTGGCTTCGGCGGTGGCCGAGACAGTGGCTACGACCGTCCCCCTCCTCCTCGCCGCTATGACGACCGGCCCCGTGGTGATGACCGCGGTGGCCGCTACGGCGGCTACGGCGGTGACCGCCCGCGTTACGACGACCGTCCCCGTTACGACGACCGTCCCCGCTACGACGACCGTCCCCGCTACGATGACCGACCGCGCAATGATGACCGTGGGCGTTATGACGACAGGCCGCGCCAGGATGCTCGCCCTCGCTACGACGACCGCGAGCCGCGCCAGGACCGCCAGGAGGGTGGCGGTGGCGGTCGCGACGATGACAGGCGGTACGAGCCGCGCGGCGACGAGCCGTCGCATGCGCGTGAGCGCTCGCCTCCTCGTCGTGAGAGGGAGTACTAGACTGAGATGTCCTCCGCCTGTTAGTCAAAAAGTTTGAATCTGTGTGATGTTAAATCGTGCCCGGTCGACAATGGTCTCGAAATGTGGCAGGCGCTCTGCAGCAGTGGCGTCCGTCGGTCTGTTGACCAAAGCAGCTCCAGCCTTGCTTGGTGACTTCGTTGCCGGCCAGTGGAGCCTCTACCGCCAACGTTGTGGCTCGTTACGTCTGCATGGTGCGTTTGGTATTGTACAGTTTGCGTATCCACAATAGGCTCTCCTATACCGCGTTACTCAGTCTTTGTGACGATAATAAAGCAAGCCAGCGACAGCAGCGACAATGATGACAGTGGCAAGAGGAATGGTCTGAGGACAGTCAGCAGAGGAGCGGGACACTCAATCAGAGGACTTGCCTGTGAAGGGATTGTTTGTGAGTGATTGTCCACTTTGTGCTCCCCAGTGCTCTCCTTCTCCCCACGCAGAGTGTCTGCGGATTCACGGCCGCTTTCAGACGACTCCTTGTCAACACCTAGTGATGCGGAACGGAACTTGTCCCGACCTGAGAGCTTCTTGACACGGCTCAGGGCTCCTCCACGGAGTTGACGAGGCCGAGGGGCATCGGAAGGGGGAGAGTCGATCTCCGGGGCCTTCGGGGTTGAAGCACCAGCAACACTGGCGACGGAGCGGAGACCGCGGACAGCCAGAGAGGTCTTCGTGCTGGGGCGATGACGGCGAGGCTTGCCTGGTGACCTCGAGGGTGCAGTTTCACCAATGTCGAGGGCCTGCTCACCAGACTCGATTGTCCGACCATTGGGCCAGCGGTTGTGGATCGCCAGCAGTTCGCCCGCCTCGATGTCGTCCTGTCCGATCTCCTCTTCCTCTCCTTCGTCGTCGAGTTCGTCCTCGCTGAGATGCTGGTTCATCTCTCTGTCCTCGTCCTCCTCCACAGCACGCCGGCTGGCCTCCTCCCAATCTCGAACGATACCTCTCAATCGCTCACGTTCAGCCTCCCAGCCATCCCGCTCCTTGTTCCAGCGCTCCTCAAACTTAGAGCGCCAGGCCTCCCACCGCCCTTCCGCTTGAACCACTGCGGCGGCCACACGGTCGGCAATGCCGTTTTCAAGATCCCCCACTCGATCGGTGAGATGCTTGACGGCCGCCATGGCTTCCGTGTGCTGGACATGCAATGAACGCGAAAGCTGAACGGCCTCGGCCATGTCTGAAGTGAGAGCCTGGATGCGTGCAGCAAGCTCGTCGCTGGATGCTGAGGGTTCGCTTGTCGCTGTTGCCGCTGTCTTGCGGGTAACCTTGGTGCCGTTGCTGCCCTTGTCGCCGTCCAAGTGTTCGTCGTCGTCGGGAACGACCGTTGCAACGCTGCGTGCATCGTCGTCATCGTCGTCATAGTCATCATTTCGTCGACTAAGGCTGTTGTGCCGTGTGGCGGATGCCAACAGCGCCTCAACCTCCAGTTTACTCGCCTCCATTTGCTGGCGAATTGTGGCAATGTCCTGTTTAAGGACATCTTGCTGCTGGAGTTGGCCTTCAAGCTGGCGAATCCTATCCAGATGACCCGAAAGAGACGACTGTGTATCAGTCATCTGTGTTTGCAGCGAGATGAAGGCAGCCGCCTGAGGTCCATGGGGGCCAGCGAGCGCGGCCTGGGCCTCCGCAGATGGGTTTCGGAACTGGGCTGGGATGTATTGTGCTGCTGATCCGTTCTGTCCCGGGGCCTTGGCATGTCAGTACTGTTCACCAGTTGCAGCTCACGAGCCCTCCGCCCAGCGTGTCTTGGACGTCGGTCATGGACCAGTTCAGACCTTGCAGCTCTTGAGTCGTCTCCTTGCTCCTATGCAGCTCGTTCTGAGATTCTATCAGCTTTGGTCCCAAAGCTTAGGAGGTCACGTACCTGAAGCTTTTGGAGAACATGGTCAAAGCTGAGACCGTTGGGCTTCCCCCCAGCACTCATGAGAGGCTGTCCCATGTGACTGAGAGCGTTGGCACTGTTGCCTTGAGCCATCGAGCCCGCAGGGGCCCGGCGGAGCCCATTTCGAGGGTCATTGTTGTTGCCGTAGGTAGCCAGTTCGCTGAACAATCAACGCATGCTCATGGACGGATAATGGGGCCCACGGTTACTCACCGTGCACTAGCTTGGGCATCTTCGCTGTTGAAGACACAATAGGCCTTCGCAGAGACTTTGTGGTGGATAATGGTACGGTTGTCTTCGCTGTTGATATCGATTCCAAACTCCTAAAGACCAGTCAGCAAAGACTCTGTGGTCGAACCAAGATCTATCCACGCACCACCGCGTCCTCGCTCTTAAGTTCAAACGGCTCGCTCTCAACTCCTTCCGGTGAAAGCCGGTGACCGTTGATGAAGGTGCCGTTCGAGGACTTCACATCCTTGATGAAGATCTGCACAGCGTGTCAGGGGACGAGGTCGCAAAAAACAGTTCACAAACCTTTCCGCCTTGCTCCCAGATCTCAGCGTGGGTCCTCGACAGGACTTTGGAGTCGAAGTAGGCGTTCCTCTCGCCTGGGACAGTCTTGTTGTTCGTCTGACGACCAATCTTTACCTGTCGCTGCGTTAGCCAAACATCCCACAGTCACAGGCGCCAATCATTCGCACTCACACGTTGACCAGCAGGGAGGTGGATCATCTTCATCTGGAACGTGTCCTGGATCGGCCAAAGGTGAAGGGCAGGGTACGGGGTGCCCCATGGTTGTTGGTTGGCAGCTGCACCCGCCGCCTGCGCATGCTGGCCGGCAGACTGGCCATGAAAGGCCTGTTGATGTTGCTGCATGGTGTTGGTTTGGGGCTGAGCTATGTCCTGTGCGGCGGCGTTGATTCTGACGAGGCTACGAGCGTGAGCCAGGAAGCTAGGGTCCCGTCGATGTCAGTCAGACGACTGCGAGCTTGGTGAGGGATCCACGGCGGGATGCTGGCTGTTCCGAGTCTGCACCTTGGCGAAAAGGGTGGGTTAAAAGGAGAGCGTGTACCGGGTGGTTTGGTGGTAGTTTAAGAGGTGTTGAGAGATGATGATTGTGCGTTGAAGGTGGTCTGAAGGGTGGGATCTACAAGAAGCCTGGGCACTCTGACTGTGACGCACAACGCGCGACGTTGAACGAGACAGCGACTTGCGCGCGCGGTGGCAACCAAAAATACTCCCGCTGGCTTCATTGACGGTGGCACCAGTTTCGATGCATGCCTTGACCGTCAACTACACTGGTAACACTGGCTAATGTACGACGTCGAGCTAGTGCTTGGGGGACACTCGGAAGCTCTTGTTTTGCTTGTCGTAACTCGGGTCGCTCTGCATCGCCTGGCTTGAGTCATCTTGCGACCGCCGGCGACCCGGTCTCGCCCAGTCGTTGAAGGCGTGGCCCTGCCAAGCGAGCAGGTCAGCTCCTTGAGTGGGTCTGGTCTCCGGCGAGGTCGATTGGAAGGGATAGGACTGGCATGAAGAGTCTCGAACAGGGCTGCTGACGGGGCTGGGGGGCTCAGGCTCCAATTGGAACAACCCTATGCGTGGCGATTCGTTCGGGAGAGGGCCCCATGACTCGGCGATGCTGCCCAGCAGGTCACGCTTCGAGCGCCCACCATACTTCGGTGGATGCATCAACTCTCGCGCTATGATCTCCTCATCCCCTCTGGGGGTCGGCATGGTCGTCGACGGCTTGGTTTTGTGTGTCAAGGCTTGGGAGGGCCTCGGGGGATGCTGAGGAGTCGGCTGTAGCAGGGGCTGCGCTGGTCGGGTGAGTCGTCGATGGCGAGGAATGACTTACTGTGAAGCCAGGCTTCTTGATGCTGGGAGTCTTGTAACCATGAACGGCTATGTTGTGTCTCTAGCGCATCGGCGTTGGGGATCAGAGCCTTGGCCTGTTCAATGCCGATGGGTGGGGTCGGGGCAGGGAAGGGTGCTGGACGTGGACACTCGCGAGCTTCGGGTGTGATCTCCAGAGGCGACTCAAGAGACGGGTCATACTTACGCATACGCATTTCGGACCACCAGAGGCAGTAAGAGAGGGGGGGGGGGGGGGCAACACAGATATGAGGTGGAGATGTGAGGGGTCGTGAGAGGAAGGGGTGGCTCGCAAGCACAGTGAGAGAGTGAGTAATAGGGAAGTGAACAGAAGCTGGAGAGAGAAGACAGCCGCCCGTGGTCAGTCTGCAGTCTTGTCATGCAGAGGAATACATCCGCGAGAAAACACCTAATCCTGCTTGCGAGCCCAGCCGTCCGTCGATGCCACCTTCTCAGTTCTGATCGGGCTGTCGGCACGAATAGTGGTGGGGACCTTTCGGCTGGCAAGTGAGGGCTCGTCTGATGCCTTCCAGTAGACGATCATCTGGAAGGCGAGGACGAGGTTCAAGAGTGCGGCTCCCGCGAAGCCCCAGAAGACGAGGGGGTCCTTCACCTCCTGCTTGGTGGTAAACAACCTAGCGAGGCATCCAAGGAGTGCACTGAAGACGGCAAATGCGGACAAGTTGCCTGTTGAGCGGTTGTTGTGATTCTCCAGGATCTGAGGTGCCTTTGATAGGATGCCGAGGGGGATGGTACACAGCTGGAGGAAAGACACTAGAGCCCGGTCAGCGCTCTGAGTGCAGATCACAGTACTTTCAACTCACACAGGCTTTGAGGACACAGCGAGGTGGACCAAAGGAACATGCACGTCGAGGCGATGATAGCGGCGCCGACATAGACGCGGCGAGGGATGGCGTGGGTGGGCGCCGACAGGGGGTTGGCACCGAGGCCGGCGTAAGACGCTCCCTTCGGCGCGGCGTAGTAAAGGATCATGAGCGTGATGATGAAGTTTTGGATCGTGATGAAGAAGTTCTCTCCATAAGTCGAGAAGGGGAACCCTGCACGTGTCGCGTACGCGAGGGAGATTTCATACGACGCCGTCTCCAGGATCTAGCGCAGGCCAGTCAGCGAGGACGAGGGCTGTGAGGGCGATAGGCTGGAGGACTCACGTAGGCTGATAATGAGAGACCACGGGCCGAGTGCGTCTTGACAATCTTGATAATCTAGACCAGTAAGCTCGGCACACCGCGTTGCGTCCCAAGACAGCCGCCAACGCACCTGGGGGATCTTAACAATGCCGCCTCCGACAACAATGCCAAAGCCGAGGCCCTTGGAGAGGGCGTACTTGAAGCATTCGGGTTCCGTAATGTTGAAGTCGTAAATGAGGACATTGTAGCACTTCTCGCCGATGAGTGCTGTTGCCGGGGCTCGCAGAACCCAGGGGATGTTGTGAGTGACGGTTGTGATCTGAGAACGGGATGTCAGAGGGGGCTAGTTTGCGCGTCATCGAAGCCTCAGAGGAGTGCAGCAAGACTTACTGCTGAGTGGAGGGCGCTCATGGTGACCTGCTCCGTAGACAGCTCTGTTGTATTGCTTTGAGGGAGAGTGGGTAGTTTGGTTGCCGATGTTCGTTGTGTCAATTGTGCGATGTTGTGAAATGGCCCTCTCTGCCAGCACCCAGACGCGTGGACAGGGACAGGGACACACACTGAACACGTCCACCACTACGCGGGCCTGACTTTTGACTCCGACGGAGCTGCGTTCTTTAACAGAAGTTGTACGCCCACAACGCTTGACACTCGTGCAGCAACCAACATCTACATTATCTCTATATCATATATCTATGCGGTAGCACTGAGACCAGCCATTTCTTCCGAAGCCGCAGTCAGGCCGCCTTTGGCCAGGCCTCGAAACCAGAGGCCGACCTTCGTCAATCGCGCCCGGATGTCCATTCCAAACTCCGCAGCGCCGAACAAGGATGTGTAGTACATGTACGAAAGCCAGCTCCTGGCGAAGCCGGTGAACAGATGCAATGATAGACCGTGCTTGTGGTAGTCATCGCTCAAGCTTTCACGATCAGACTGCCAGACTGCGCACGTCGTCAGCCAGGCTAGCGGTCAAAGCTCGGTGTCCACTCACTGGCTTGAGCGCAGTACTGCCCCAGAATGAGGTAAAGGCGATTGGGGCCATGCGTGGTCGCTAGACTGTTATCCAGCGAGCGCTGAAGGTCGGACAGCTTCAGAATCATAAGTAGTCGCCTGAAAGGCCGTCAGATAGGTGGTCACGAACAACTGGAATGTCTACGTACCTCGGGACCGTGCGAAGCAGCTCAAAGATGTCGGCCACAACACCCTCGCGGTCCATGATCGCTTTCTGAAGTTGCTTCTGATGCTTCGAGATCGACTCTTGTTCGTCCAGTAGCGAACTTCGCGCATCGTCCTCGTCAGAATCCATGCTGATGCGGCCGGTGATGGCGCTCTCGAGGTAAGGGTACTGCACAAGGTCAGTTGAGGTGTAGCCTGACGTGTACTTACCATATCCTCCTCGATGTTTCCCACCAACTTAGCGTACTTCTTGCGCTCACTAACAGTCTTTTCGGAAGCAGGCGTCATGAGCGAGAGCCAGAAGCGAGCGTAATTGACCCGGAGATCAGATGGGATCGCGACGTATTGGCCGTGGTCCAAGAGGCAGAGGTCAAAGTTGAACGGCGACGACGAGTTCTTGGCCTTTGGGCGAATCAGGAGATTTCCATGATGAGGATCCGCGTGGAAGAAGCCATTGATGTAGACCATTTGAGAAAAGATGCGAGCGAGCTCCTGGCTGACCTGATTACGGTCGATCTTGTGCTGCTTGAGGTAGGCAAGATCGTCCACACGAGAGCCGTCGATGTACTCCATGACCAGGCACCGTTGCTCAGCCCACAGAACTTCGGGGAGGTACATGCTGGTCTTGCCGTTGAGATGCTGGAAGTCGTGGCGACACCTCAAAGAGTTTGAGGCCTCATGCCGGAAGTTCATCTCCAAGGGCTGCATCTCGTTCATCTCGTCGGCGAGCCAGTCGAACTCAAAGTCGGGAAAGACATGCTTGACAAATCGGATGGCGACGTTGACAGCCGCAAGATCAACAGCTGCAAACTCTTCGAGGGCAGGATGCTGAACCTTGACGGCAACGGGTCGTCCGGAGCGCCGGTCCACTGCACGATGTACTTGAGCGAGCGAGGCGACACCGATGGGGTTCGGCTCAAAGTCGATAAAGAGCTCATCAATGCCCATACCGAGGTCCTTTCGAAGCATCTCGTCAACATCCTCGACAGGCGTTGGGAAACACTGGTCCTGTAAGGGGATCATTGCCTGCGTCCACTCCTTGGGGAGAACATGAACAGCTCCCAGATGCTGTCCAAGCTTGACGTAGATACCCGAGTTCTTCCTCAGGGCCTCGTAGATTCTCTGAGCAGACCGCCGGTGGCAGGCCTTGCGTTCCTCCCGCAGGCGGGCGCGCTCCTCATCGGACACCTCGCCCGCAGCTTGGACGCGATCCTCTCTGGCAAATGTGGTCTTGTAGTCCCACACGTCCAAGACTACCGCCTTCATCAGGCGTGAGTAACGGATAAGCGCAATGACCGAGTAGCGGAAAGTAGTGTTGAACTCGTAGAGGAGGTAACCGACGGTGAGGCCGACAGCAAGGTATCCCAGCCGCCTGACGCCACGGCCAGTCGGCGGTTTGGGCTTGGTCGTCTGCCCATCACCTGGCGGTGGCCGGGGTGCTGGGCCCGCTCCCGATGGATCTGTCGTTGACGGAACTGGCGTCGCCCAGATGGCGGAATGAGACAGTGGCCGGGTCCACACTGCGGCGGGCGCGATAACAGCCGAGCCACGGTGCAGGCCGGGTCGCATGTGCACGAGATGGGCGCTGGTGCGCTGCGAGAGCGCCACGAGGGGAGCGCTGCGCCAGGCATTGCATGCGGCCGGTCGCAGACCCCGCTGGGTGAGGGCGATACCCATGATAGGGAGGCTCGTTGAGCTGGTCGGCTGGTTGCACTAGCTCTGGTAGATGAGTTTGCAGCAACAACATCTGGCAACATTTAGCACAAACGTTTAAACCGGAAGCCGGCGCGCGGGTAGCGCGTCCACCGCCGGCCGCCGCATCGTCTGACAGAAGACATGCGGAGATTTGGGTTGTCTCCGTTGACTTAATGAGTCATGATTAGGAGTGGAAAGTGATACGCTGATTGCTCGCACCACCAGCACCCACTGCTCGCGCCGCTCGCCTTAAAAACCGCGTTACCACCCGCCTTGTGTTCTCCTACTCATCAATCAATCTACGGTCTGTTTATTGTAGCTACGGCAGGCTCAACTCTCTCCTGTCATAGCCCTACCTTATGACCTAGACAAAAGTCTGCCAAGATTATTTGCCAGCTCACTGTCACGCGCGCATTGTCAGTGCCGCATTGGCGTGGTGCATCTGGCCTGGGTCTTGCCAACATTTTTGTAACTCGTTGGATGCTACGTTGTTTGATGCAATCATACTCTGCATTGATGGGTCTCGTGTGTTCTGCGCTCTCATGCTGCCGGGTTGGCTCGTGTGCTCGCCTTGCATCGATGCGGATACTGGATGCCTTTTATCTCGTGGTTGCCTTTCCGTTCAGTCGTCAGTCCTACTCACAGATCACCGACATACCAGTCGCCCAACCTCCACCTGTCACCGAAATTTCGTCCGCTCTCCAACTACGGTCGCATCCATCTGTTGTTGATCCTCAACCTCCCCCACGATTGGCACAAACACACCACAATGGCTACTACATTCGACCGCCGGCGTATCCAAGCGCCCGAGGACTCATATCCCCCTATCGTTGAGAACGTCGCTGCGTCAAGCTCCAAGCAGACGGACCCGGGTGCAGTCTGTGAGCATCGCTCTCCATTGCCGCCTTGCCGCCAGTTCTGACACACTGCAGACCTCAAGACTGGGCTGGTGACTCAGGCCAATGGAAGCGCATATATTGAGGCCAGTGGTGTAAAGATTGCATGCTCTGCGTCAGTTGAGGGACCGCGAGCTGATGAGCTTTCTGGCTGACGATGTCCCAGGTTTGGACCGCGTCCCAAACCTCCACCCTACTCGCCCCAGGGCTCGCTGAACGTTGAAGTCAAGTTTGCACCTTTCGCGAGTAAAGCACGACGAGCTCCGCTTAGGGTGAGCTTTGCTATTGTTTTCTCTCAAGTCTACAGCAACAGTGGCTGACCTGCTGTGTGTGCTCTAGGACACGGAACCTGTCAACCACTCGGTCCTCCTCACGCAGTTATTGTTGCCTTCGCTCCGCCTGCACCTTCTCCCCAAGTTGTCTATTGATGTCCACCTGCTGGTCCTGGAGGGTGACTCGGATGCTGCGGTCCTCTCGGCGGGCCTGACAGCTTGTTCTGCCGCCATCGCCGACGCTGGAATTCCCATGTCTGGTCTCACTGTCGGGAGCTCCGTGGTGAGTCTTTTCACCAATGCTAGGCAGTAATGCAAGCTGATATGGCACTCCAGGCATCTATCGAACACTCGTTACTCTTGAACCCAAAGGCGAGCGATATTTCTTCTTCGCAGGCCGCTGTTACGGTTGGAGCGATGCCAGCACTTGGCAAGATCACCAGCTTCCACTTTGTCGGCGAAGCGGACCTTGATGACGCTTGTAAGGTATGTCATACTCGCGAAAAACCCGTTGCGACTGCCTGTTAACCGACCAGATGGTGGAGCTCGGTGTGACAGGCGCCAAGACGACACACGCTGTTTTGGCCCAGGCTCTGGTTGAGGGCTCTACAGCCTGAAGGAGGCCTGCGGAGCACGGTCCTTATATGTGGCACGCATTGGGTGAAGCGCGTGTTGTAATTCTACTAGTGCTAGTGGTGCAATGTCGCCGGCAAGCAAGGAGTATCGGTCGGACGGCATTGGGTACTCAATCACTTTCCTGCCACAAATGCCATGTTGTAGACTTGGCTGGCCTCCACCAACGCATTACGTATGCAGCCATATTATAGAATGCGCAGAAGGCGATCTGGGAGCCTTGCTAAACTTGGCGAATGCCGATCTGCAGACAGCGTAGGTGAGTGGCGGTCGCCCTCGACCTGGCCTAGCTTCTGCAGGCGGAATGTGTGTTTTGAAATACGACGCGCTCCTTGCCGACTCGGCATCGAATCTGCTCATATAATACGAAAAGTGCACTTAGAAGCAGCCACTTATTGGCGATTCCATGAGTGGTCTGAAGTTGGGTTGAGGTCGAGGAAGCGGCCGCAGAAGTGTTTGCTCACCGCACCCGCCCGTCTACATAACGTAACGAGCGGCGAAAGGTTTTAGTTGGGTTGTGGTTCCTAGCGCTTTCAGTTTCCCCTTTTTGCAAAAACGCTGGGGACCTGACCGCGCAGAACGGGGGTATTTTTGGGAGGAGGACAGCCGTGGCTGGCTTGGGCGCCGACCAAACGGCAAACGGCGCGCGATGGCGAACGACGGCGACCACGACGACTGCCTGCATTGCAAGGCTGAGCTGCGTGGGTTGGCGGACGAGAGGATCAAGGCTCAAAGAGGCAATCTAGCGTGGTTTGATTTGGTGCATGGGCCCTGAGATGATTGAGGGGCCCGTGGGGAAAGTGGCAAGACTGCGCGGGGCCCGAGCACTAAAGGGAGTATGACGCCTCTAGTAGCTCAGGGAAGCTGGGCGCCTTGTGGCCACCGACGAGACGCTTGGGAGGCAGAGGCTCACAGTGACGAAGGCCGGTGCCGCGCACACCGCCACCGCCTGCAATGACGACGACGCGGTGCTGCTGCTGGGCTGACACCACGGCGGCAGCAATGTGTCTCTGTGTGTGAGAGCTTTGTGCCCTTAGGGCGCGCCTTGGGGCCTTCAGCCTCAGCCTCCGCCCCCGCAGCCGCCGCCGCCTCAGCCTCGGCATTCACTTGTGCCCTTCGTCCATAAGGCCTCGCTCGTTGGGCATGTCCTTTGAGCTTGCAGGTACTGTTGGTTGTTACGCGCTTACACGACGGAGACATAACCAACGATCCAAAGGGACACAAGGCACGGCGGAGTAGCAGAGAGGTGACGACCATGGCAGGCGGGATTTCAAACAACCCGATGTCAAAGCCGCGCAGGCAGGGAGGGTGCGCGGCGAGTTGGGACACGGAAAGTGAGGGCAGACCTCGTACTTGCGTTGCAGGACGCGCTACCAAGGGGGCGTGGAGGCGGCAGCGGCGGCCGCAACGGCGGCGGCTGCTGTGGGTTTAGTTTAGCCAGACGTTGTGCGTCGTTCTCCAGGGCTTGTGAGAGAGACAGTGGCCAGGGGAGGTGACCCGAACAGCAAGAGAGCAAGACAGACTGCGAGGGACAGTTGAGACGAGGAGGCGACCAAGAGGACAGGACCGAGTTTGACTGTGACTCGTCGTGCATGCTGTCCCAGTCCTTTGCCCTGGTCCATTCTGGTTCTGGCGCGGTCCACGGCGAACAGCTAGAACGGCTCGTAACCCGCATCCCACCCACTCTGTGTTTTGCCTCTGTCTGGCCTGCCCTGCTTCCGCCAACATTGCGATCCCTTCTTCTTGCCCCCCGGGTCCCCCGCTTTCCCCAACTTCGACACGACTAACCCCCGCCCTCGTTCCTCTCACCCACACCCCTTTGCCTTGCCTTTGCACCTTCACACCCAAACCTCTCTCTCCTCCCACCACCACTACCCTCCATCTCTCCATCACACATTGTCCTTGTCGCCACCTCTTCCAACACTCGCGCTCGCACCCAAACGCTTTCGTGCACAGGCCTTGGTCAAAGTGCACAGACTCGTATTCTAGTCGCGCAAACCACCCCCGTCACCTCCGTCATCACAAACCATGTCTGGGGCAATCAAGATGGAAGGCTTCTCGTGCGTATCATCGCAGCGTCCCTCACCCTACCCTGCATACCCTTCATGCTGACACGTCTTGTTCAAGGCCTTCCGCCAGAATGTCGTCGCCTACACGACCAGTCCTCAACCGCCCGTTCTCTGACGGCTCCATGACTGTCGACTCGTCCATCCTCAGCTCCCTCATGGACCCAGGCAGCTCGTTCCCGCCTATCAGTCATGGCCTCTCAAACCCATTCGACTACAGCAACATCGTGTCTCCTCCGTCTACGGGCATCCCACTCCCGTCTAGCGCGTCGCCGCACAGCTTCCAACCGCATTCCATGTTCAGCCACTTCAGCATGGGCACCGAGAACCGCGAGCCACCCGTTGTCGCATCTTCCGTCGACAACAACGCGTCCCGAGACGACCGGTCCCGTTCGCAGTCGTCAAGCCGCTCATCCCATGTAGGCAAGGCACCCCCGGCTCGTTCACGCTCCGGGCGCAAGCTGTCCATGAACGACATCCGCCCCAACATGCAGCAAGGCCGAGGGCGTGCTATCCAGCCACCGAGGTCCATGTCCTTCCAAACCGATACACGGCCTTCTGCTTCCGTTCTCCTCGGCTCCCATCGTGACTCTATCACCGGCACCGACTACCCCTTCGACCAGTCGTTTGGCATCCCCATTCCGAGAAACGACTTTGGTAGACCGATGTGGGGAGGGCCCAGTGGCAGTGCGCCTAGTGTCCTGCCCGACAACATGGCCAGTTATGGAGGCAGTATTGACGGAGCTGGCTTGGACAGGTGAGCTGCCTTGTCGAAGGGGCCGCATACCTTAGTCGCTGACGCGTTTGTTAGCCCTGTGACTCCGGCACAGAATATTCAGAACCTGCTTGGCGACGAGACAAGGAAGCAGCGTCGGCGAGAGTGTCACAACCAAGTAGAAAAGCGCAGACGGGAGCATATCAACGCCATGATCGAGGAGTTGAACAAGCTTCTGCCATCCAAGTTCAAAATGCCCACAGAGGCCGAGGTTGCGGTTGAGGACGAAGAGGAGGAAGAAGCGACCGCGGACTCGCCTATCAAGAAAAAGGTAAGCCACACTCCCTTTGCTTCATGAACTCGCTTCTGACACCATGATAAGAAGACCAAGCGTGCCGCCTCCACCTCTAAGCAACAGAAGGACTCTGCTCAGTGCAAAGGCAGAATTCTTAGTGACAGCGTCCAATACATCCGGTAAGCACATACCCCTAGGCGACTCGCAGCGGCATTCATTGACACTACGCAGTGATCTTCAAGTAGTGAACGAACAGCAATCATCCCGTATCCGCTATCTTGAGAGCCTTCTCATGGCAAACGGTGGTCAACCCGGTGGCTCGTCTTGGTCGTCGCAAATCGACGACCAGCCCCGTCGAGACTCGCTATCGTATGCAGCCGACAACCTTGAGGCTATGCGTGCGAGCCCGGAACCGGAGCGGCTTGTACCACTCAACCAATCGACGTGGAGCGGTTTCAACTCGGCCCTCGTCTTCGAGCCATCGCCGACCGATGCTTCATCGGGCGGCGACATGCAGCGCTCAACCCCACTATCTACGGGATCTCCCGAGACTGACAGCAAGGACGCTGTCGTGTGGGGCTTGATGGACTTTGCCGACGAGCAGCGCTCCGCCGACACCACCATCACCCATGTTCGCAAGGACTCTCAGCACGAACTGCAAAACTCTCTCAGCAACATGGAGCTTGATGTTCCCCTCGACAGCAGACGTTCTTGGCCCGGCTTTTGAGTTGTATCGCTTCTTATGATGTTCGACAGTTGTCACTGTCCTTTGGAGAACAGGCTGTTGTAGTGAGCACAATAGCTCATCGGTTATAATTTCCTGCCCCAATGCGTGTGTCGGAAGATGTAATGCCTCCAAGCTTGCTGTCGCTGTTGCCCAACTATCTGTTACTGATGCATGAGTCAATGTGATCTAGGCTACGATGTACAGGGCGATGGCTGCGAGCCCACTGCCACGTCGTCAGCTACATAGTTTCATGCCACAGTTTGGGAGACAACCGCCACTTACGTTGACAAGATGAACATTAGTGCGTCTATTGCCCCGGTTAGCATATGTAGTCTACAGTTCCAGAGACGCGGCACTTACACTGCAAGAGCAGGAAGCTGGCTAATGTGTGAGCCGTTCCGGCCGGGTTGTAAATCTGTGTGACAACCAGCTGGTTTGCCGCAGCCGGTGTGCCCGAGAGAAGAATAGCCACGAATGTTCGAACTGAGTGGGGTTGTTGTCAGTGTAGATTCTGGACCACGGCCGTGTAAGGCCTTACTTTTCTCTTTAGGAGGGAACAGGCTTGTGTTCTTCTGCATAGCCTGGACGACGAATCTGGGCAACAGTGAGCAGGGGACCAGGTTAGTGCAGGCAGAAGAACGCACACGCTGAATACTGGAATTAGGATCACTGGGTCGTCGTCAGCTCCCACTTGTACCAGCACCTACTCTTAGCCACGGTCATGAGAGTGATAGCGGTCAAGGGAAGATCGCGCCAGCGTGAAGGAACCTGCCTTGTCAACTTCATCCAGTCACTCTTCACACACCGTCAAGCGCGCAAAGCTGGCGCCGAGAAGAATCAGCGCCATCGGAACAGCAATGGCACCAATGAAGATGGCCGTCTCCAAGATGAAATGCAGAGGCGGATTGCCATCGGGGGCGTTTGGCATGCGAGAGCCGGTCCACCCCGGAACGTCCGTAAGTAGAGCCTTCAGAGGGGAGATGAGAGAGCACGGCAGCCCGAACACGACGGCCCAGGTCGGGGGCGGAGTGTTACGCAGCATCTTCATCAGCGCCGAGGCCCACACGCGAGTGCGACTCGGAGGCGTTGTTGGCGACGGCTCATTGCCGTACGTGTGGGTGTACACCGAGCCCGACGTGTACTGCTTGTCAGAGTGGGCCAACTGGACCGACTCAGCCGCCGTCGTCGCCTGGCTGTCGAGCGGTGCGGTCGCAGGAATGCTTGGCGTTGCTTCCATCCGCGAGGTGAAGGAGGGCTTCCGGAGCTTAGGACGGTTGGACTCCAGATCAAAGGTCTTCTGGGTACCAACACGAGTGACGCTCGTCGCAGCAACACTCTCGGCCGGGCTGAACTTGACTCTGTCGACGCTTGGCAGCTTCAAGGTTGGGTGCAAGTCTTCTGTAGGCTCCTCCGACAGGGCAATCTCGGCGTCCTCAGTTCTGGCGGGCTTCTTCCGCCCCAGCCACCTCTTTACTGTCTCAAACCTTGCTCTCCATCGCTGCTTGAACGGTAACAAGTCCTCCACCGCATGGTCATCGGTAAAGTCCCACGCGCAGAGCTAAAGTGAATGCGGTCAACAAGGATTCAGTATACCGACGTACCTTGTGGAAACCGAGACCGAAGAAGGTTGTGTTCATTACCAGAACGAAGATGCTTCGGCATCAGTTTATGTACAGCGCAGTAGCACACCCACGCGATATATGCGACTCCAAGGTCAACGTCGGTGGCGGGATTGAATGGCGCTTCTCTTGCCATGGTTTGTACCACAGCTGTGGGGAGGTTTCCTTGCACAAGTCAGTAACACAGATGCCACTTGCCCGGATTAAGACCAACCCCAGTTCGAAACGACTCCCATCTATTCCAAGGCGTATTAGCCAACATCCTGTGGCCCTAAATGCAGAAGCTACTCACCACAAGGATGCCCCACCTAAAGTCCTTTGGGACCCAGGCAATCTCTTTGACGACAAAAGCGCAGAGCAGGCCGAGTATCTCGTACATCACAGCAACCAGCACCAGCGGCCCGAAGGCAGCGACATTTTGGGGGGTGAATGCTGAAACCATCGACCCAAAGATAAGACATGGGAGGGATATGTTCTGAGTCGTTAGCGCCACTCATGGTGCCCGCATCAGCTCACCATTGTCACGAGGCTGATTCCCTTGGCGGCCGATTGAGGCATCCAGCCTGCCTTGGTTGTGATGAAGCCTGACACAATGCATAGCGCCATCTTCAACGTAGGCGTAAAAGCTGGAAAGGAGTCAGTCTCCACACCACTGTTATCTGGCTGGGCCTGAGCGTCGTACCCTTGTAGATGATCTGCCCCGCATTTCCAGCCGAGGACGACATGGTCGCAGGAGGGTGAGGGTACGTTGTGAGGAGATCGTATGCTCAGATAGAGCTGTTCAGTCACAACGATACGCCAAAGGTTCGGCTACGGCCTGCAATTCTTCAATGCACGCGCGATTGAGTGGATGGTTGCCATGCGGCAAGCGAGTGGTGCACCATTTAACAATCTCGGTGAAGACCGATCCTCAGAATGTCGGCCGTCAATCCGACCCGCTGTGTCAACGGACCGACGGACCGAGATTCCGGCCACTCCGCCTGTCGGCCTCTCCATAGCGGAGATTCTTGTATGTGATCAACGCTCGCTGCATGCATCCAGATACCCTATACAAACAACTCAGAGATCATCTACAACATCCACTGGCCACATCTCCTCGTCGTCTTCGTCGTCTAAGAAATCTAAGCATCCGGGCGAGCACCCCAGCCAGCGGATAGGGAGATTGGACACATTGGCGACCTCACGCCACTGGAATCGTTCTTCTGCCGCATGCAAAAAGATCCGCCGTGACTGAGAGTGGTGACTGTCGACAATGTCGTCCTCGGTCCAGTGACGCGGGGATGGGCAGGGGGAGAAGAACGGGTTTTGGGCTGCGTCGTCTGGAGGGGGGACTCTGTATGAGTGGGGAAAGGGGTCCGTGAAGCGCCCGGTCTGTGCCCGACTCGCACATGCGCTCCTCACGCTCTGTAGAATTCGCCCCAGTTCGTCCACACTCAAGCTTGCAGGCATACTGAGGCTCAGGGTGTGTGGGTCGAGGAGCGGATGTTGGCCACGCACCCGACAGTCGTCCCAGTTGTAACAGTCGATCAAGGGTGGCAAGTTGGACGGTGCTCGAGGCGACAAGAGTACGGTTATGCAGAGCGAGGTGAGCGATTGCACTGGGCCACTTTTGGTAAGAGATCGAGTTGGAGCGGTGACCACGGAGTTGCGCCGTTCTGTAATTGGTGATTTTGGCCCCCTAGCGACATCGGGGGAGGGCTCGATCCATCGATTGGGGTGGGCCGAAAATTGCTCCAGTGACAAGTCCAAGATCGTGGATGGTAGATAGCGCTGCGCTTAGTTAGAACAATGCTGAACGCCGCTTTGCCAACGGACAATGAGATTGTTGCTGATGTTCAACTCCTTGAGGTGCCGCAGTTCACCGATTGCAGCGGGAAGCGACTGGAGCCTGTTACTTCCTGATCTCGTCAGCGCCACAGCCATGTGGAACAGTGACAGTACTGACGCAGACTGAGCACGGTGAGATTTCGGATGTCAAACAGAGCACTGGGAAGGCTGCAAAGGTTAGCATCCTCGTCCGACAATTTCTGGCAGGCCACACTTACCTGACAAGGAGGTTTTGACTGGCGTATACGCCAATGTCGGGCGCCGACCTTCGCTGATCCGGCCGCACTTGGTTTCGCAGCACACCTCCCGTTTTGCTTCGACTAAACTGCCGGGCAGAGCCCGGGCCATTCTGTACCAAGGTCATGCTGCCGGCAACGCTGGTAGAAGCTGATGTCGTAGCAACACCTGGGTTCTGGAGCGCGACTGCAGGAAGAAGTGTGTTGCTGGGTCTGGGGTGCGCTGAAGTGTCATCCTGCCTTAAGGTCGTAAAGAAGGCTGCAGATGCTGGGGCAGACTGAGTTCGCGAGAATCCACGATCGGTTGGTGCCAAATGGTGCAACGCTGGAGATCGCAGATCCCTGATGAAAGGTGAGAAAGGTCCCAACGAAGGCGACAAGGGTGATGAGGGCAGAGCAGACGAAGGGGACGCTGTGGGAGAGCGAATGTGAGAAAGTGTCACTAAGTCGCGCAAATCGGCGATCTTGGTGGACAGCGTCTCAAGTCCAAAGTCTCTGAGGGAGAGTCAGCAGCTGGACAGGTTGAGGATACGAACTGGATGATGAGGTCACTCTTGGCATTGTCTACACACTGGGCTACCTTCTCTTCCATCCATTCGTCGCTGCCGACAGCGCCATGGTGCGATGTGGTCGAGGCGGCCCAGCTATGGGGTTTCGAGCTTTGTGCGATAGGCTTTGAAGACGATGGCGGAAAGGTGTCGTTTGGCCGCCTGGGGCGAGGCAACTTCTGAGACGACGAGGCGGACGAGGAGGTAGGGTGATGAGTGTTGACATCCAAGGGGTGCAGAGTTGCAGCAAATGCCAATGGGTTTGAGGGAGTGTCGAGGTTTGGCATTGGCTTGGAGGCCGCTGCGAATGGGTCCAAGACGACCATGGGTGGCGAAGTGTGTCCAAAGAGGGAGGAAGATGAGGAGTAGAGTTGTTGGCAAGGTGGTCTGTGTCGAGGCGGAGTAGAACGGATGGAAGGGTGGACGTCTCGCGCGTCATTGTCTATCTGCCGGTCAGTCGGTCGTTGTTTTGATCCGTTGGTGCGAAGCAGCCACAGGCAGCCTCCAGAGGCAAGCAACCAAACCCTAGTAGTGTAGTTCGACCAAGCAGATCACGGATCACGGATCCGAAGCAGTTAGGCTATCTGTTACGTAAATTAAAGAACAATAGCCCCAGCTCTGCTAATTTATATTCGACCCCTCGTTTAATCACGTGCTTGTGACAGAGTGGACGACTCGCACACGCACCCACGCACCCGAGGGCGTCGAGTAGGACGCGCGCATCGTCATCGCGTCTGCCCTGGCTGACGGTCAGGCTGGCTGGCTGACCAGTAGTCCACCTCTGAGCCTCTGTCGGCTTCCATTTACTTCCTCTCATCATTCCTTGTTCTCTTTCTCTCTCAACCCTCTTCCTCTTCACATCTTTCGAACGCAATAACATCAATCAATATGGCAGACCCATCTCAGGTGAGCACCCAATCTTCTGTCACAGCCAGTGTAGAGCGACAACGTCGGCTGGCGGCGAATGCCAGACGAGTGGAGCTCTGTCATCATCAACTTGGCGGTCTTCAATGATATCCTTCTGCTTACTGAGCGTCCCAATCACAAAGGCCGCCTCTGACTCCCTTCTTCCTCTCTATGGTACACTGACACGCCACAGCCTGTACCGGATGACTCGACCGCCACCGCTATTCTTCGCCAGAAGAAGTCGTGAGTATCGTCGAGTGGGGCCCGTCGATCATTTGCTGATAAACCACCTTAGTCCCAACCGTCTTATGGTTGACGAGAGCCCTTCGGACGACAACAGCGTCGCCGTCCTTCACCCTAACACCATGGAGGCGCTTGGCCTGTTCCGGTATGTATAACTTTCGTGGCAACCTGGGTCGTGACTGCCAAGGCTGACACAACCGCAGTGGCGACACCATTATCGGTAAGCAGAGCAACCGGCGATCGTACTCTCGAAGTTCGCTAATATTTTAGTTCGCGGAAAGCGCAGGAAGGACACTGTCCTGATCTGCTTGAGCCAGGACGACATTGAGCAGGGCAAGATCTGCTTGAACAAGGGTGAGCCGGCCCGGGGGCAAGTGTCCGTGGAACTTTCAGGCTGACGTCCTCAGTCGCTCGCGGAAACTGTGCTATCAAGCTCGGCGACTTCGTTCACGTGTCGGCTGCCAACGACATCAAGTATGGCAAGCGCATTCACATCCTTCCTTTCGCGGACTCCATTGAGGGTGAGTAGTCGCCCTCCGCCTGGTAGTCTAAGCTGACATCGCTTTAGGTCTTTCCGGCAACCTCTTTGACGTCTACCTCAAGCCCTACTTCCTCGAGGCTTACCGCCCCGTTCGCAAGGGTGAGTACGAGGAGTGGGGACTAAAGGAGCATCGGCTAATCCACCTAGGTGATGTCTTCCAGGTTCGCGGAGGCATGAGGACGGTTGATTTCAAGGTCATCGAGGTTGACCCTTCTCCGTACTGTGTAAGTCAAAACCTGAAGTATGGCAATTGGTGCTAACGAGCCTTTAGATCGTGGCTTCCGACACTGTGCGTATCTTGGAGGCGCGGTACGACGCGTCTTTCTGACTGTACACAGGTGATCCACACCGAGGGCGACCCTCTCGACCGTGAGGTCGAGGAGGCTGACCTCAACGCGGTTGGATACGATGACCTTGGTGGTTGCCGCAAGCAGCTGGCTCAGGTTAGTCCCTCATACGGCTAGTACAATGGAACCAGTCATTGACCCTTGGTTCAGATCCGTGAACTCGTCGAGCTTCCTCTTCGCCACCCCCAGCTGTTCAAGGCCATCGGTATCAAGCCTCCCCGCGGTATTCTGATGTTCGGACCCCCCGGTACCGGAAAGACCTTGATGGCCCGTGCTGTCGCCAACGAGACTGGCGCCTTCTTCTTCCTTATCAACGGCCCCGAGATCATGTCCAAGATGGCCGGAGAGTCGGAGTCCAACCTTCGCAAGGCCTTCGAGGAAGCCGAGAAGAACAGCCCTGCCATCATCTTCATTGATGAGATCGACTCTATCGCTCCCAAGCGTGACAAGACCAACGGCGAAGTCGAGCGCCGTGTCGTCTCCCAGCTTCTCACCCTCATGGACGGTCTCAAGTCGCGCTCGAATGTCGTCGTCATGGCTGCGACTAACCGCCCCAACTCGATTGACCCGGCTCTTCGTCGTTTTGGCCGCTTTGACCGCGAGGTTGACATCGGTATCCCCGACCCCACTGGTCGTCTCGAGATCCTCCGCATCCACACCAAGAACATGAAGCTGTCGGATGACGTGGACCTTGAGCAGATTGCCGCCGACACGCACGGTTACGTTGGTGCCGACATGGCGTCGCTTTGCTCCGAGGCTGCCATGCAGCAGATTCGTGAGAAGATGGACCTCATCGATCTCGACGAGGACACCATTGATGCCGAGGTTCTCGACTCTCTCGGTGTCACCATGGAGAACTTCCGTTACGCCCTTGGCGTCAACAACCCCTCCGCCCTCCGTGAGACTGTCGTCGAGATCCCGACCACCACTTGGAACGACATTGGTGGTCTCGACAAGGTCAAGCGCGAGCTGCAGGAGACTGTTCAGTACCCTGTCGAGCACCCCGAGAAGTTCCTCAAGTATGGTCTGTCTCCTTCCAAGGGTGTGCTCTTCTACGGCCCCCCTGGTACCGGTAAGACTATGCTCGCCAAGGCGTAAGTCTCTTGTCAGCTCGACAAGCGCTAACGCTTTAGTATCGCGAACGAGTGCCAGGCCAACTTCATCTCCATCAAGGGCCCCGAGCTGCTTACCATGTGGTTCGGCGAGTCTGAGGCCAATGTCCGTGACGTCTTCGACAAGGCTCGCGCGGCTGCGCCATGTGTGATGTTCTTCGACGAGCTCGACTCGATTGCCAAGTCGCGTGGTGGTGCCGGTGGCGACGCAGGAGGTGCTAGCGACCGTGTTCTCAACCAGATCCTGGTGAGTCTGTTGTTCTCGCGCAATACTGGCGGTGCTGACAATCGCGCCAGACTGAGATGGATGGCATGAACGCGAAGAAGAGTACGTCGTCTCCGTATTCAGAGTTTGTTCAATGCTGACGGAATCGTTCAGACGTGTTCATCATTGGTGCCACAAGTGAGTTTACAAAGACAACAAGCTGGGTGCAATGGCTAATGTTGTGCAGACCGTCCCGACCAGATCGACCCTGCGCTTCTTCGTCCTGGCCGTCTTGACCAGGTGAGAATCGGCATCGTTGTTGGTCTAGACACAGTAACTGACACTTTCAGCTCATCTACATCCCGCTGCCCGACGAGGCGTCGCGTCTTTCCATCCTGCAGGCTACTCTTCGCAAGTCGCCTCTTGCCCCTGGCGTGGACCTCAACTTCCTTGCCAAGAACACTGCTGGCTTCTCTGGTGCCGATCTCACTGAGATCTGTCAGCGTGCTGCCAAGCTCGCAATCCGTGCCAGCATCGAGTCGGACATCCGCAAGGAGAACGAGCGCAAGGAGAAGGCTGAGGCCGCTGGAGGTGACGTTGACCTCATGGACGAGGAGAACGACGAGGACGAGGTTCCCGCTATCTCGGTGTATGTGCTTCAGCCAGGCTTTAGACAACGCGCTAACATCGCCCAGCGAGCACTTCGAGGAGGCTATGAAGTTTGCCCGTCGCTCCGTCTCGGATGCCGACATCCGTCGCTACGAGATGTTCAGCTCGCAGCTGCAGCAGTCCAGGGGACTTGGCGGTTCAAACTTCAAGGTGGGTAGCTGTGTACTCGTTGACGACACTACTAACGCTGTTTCTAGTTCCCAGAGAGCGGCGACGCTCAGCAGGGTGGTGCTTCCTTCCAGAACGAGGCCGACGACGACGAGTGAGTGCTATGATGCGCCAAGAAACACTGTCCCGAAGGCTAACCACTGCCAGTCTCTACGCCTAAGTGCATGCAAGGACATTAAAACTTTGCGACACGACGAAGATGATCCGAGTGAAGTAGTAGAGATACAAAGTGTTAGCGTTTGAGAAGTAAATGCATCCTCATGTGTTCGCTGTTTGTAGCTCTGATGACCAGCCCAGCCACAGGCCTGCCAATGCCATAGGAGCGAGGTAGTCCACTCGACCAACCAGGAAACGACTTGCTGTGTTCGCACTGCTCAGGTGATGCTGTACCAATGCAGGGAGGTAGAAGCTCGCTTCTGGCCACTGTCCTCCGCTCAGCACGATAAGATAGCGTCTACGCCCACCATTTGCCCGTAAGGGATTTCGTTGGTGCTGAACCACTCGGGTGCCATTTCTTCACTCCTGTGCTCGTTTCAGAGGCTGCAGCTCGAGGAAAACAGCGCTTGCTTACTCGACTAGGACACCCTGCCAATGCTGTGCGGTGAACAGGTGTATCGTGACAACAACAGGGGTCGTCGATTCTTCACTGCCGGGTCGAGCGATGATTAGTGCGCCGCTCTCTTTCATGTGCTCCTTGGCCACACGGAGGCCACATTCTTCCTAGGAAGCGTGTCAGCGCCTACCGCACACTCTCCACACATCGCCCCTACCTCCAGCTCCCGAATGGCGCACTCCTGCATTGTTTCTCCCTGTTCCTGCTTGCCTCCGAAGCCGTTGAACCTTGCGCATCAGCTTTTCTTGTGTCGTAGAGTGAACTAACAGTCCCTTGCCCAGCCCACGCTTCTTCTTCCCCAGTAGAACCTGCCATGAGTATCAGAAGGGTGCATGCGCCGTATGGCTGCTCCCACCCACCTTGTTGCCCGTCCCACCTTCGAGTGCGAACACGAGGGAGAAGTCTCGAGAGGCTGCCGGCACGGACGGCTCGCCAACCTCTTCTGGCTGCCATGGCAGCCAGCCACATGCTGGCTCCTTCCGCACAAACAGTTCCACATCTCGAGATGAGAACATGCCAACACGTCAATAGGTAGTGCCGAGTGTGCGAAACCGTGACATACATCAAGTGGTATGCCTACGCTGTATGACGTGGGTGGTGAGGTGGAGGGAGTAACCTCCACCTCTTCCGCTTGCGACAGCGGGCTGACACGTACGTGGTGTTTCATCTTTGTCGTGTCTCTTCAACATTCATTCACCACATCACCATGGCCGATTATTCTACGTTTGAGTTCCCACCCGTGACGGCGACGCTGGTCGGAAGCACTGTTGGGATGACTGTGTGAGCAGTGGCTTCGAGGTTAGCAGTGAAGAGTGAAGCTGACGTGGCTTCCAGGGCGGTGTTGACAAATGTGATACCTTACAAATTGGTGCGTGAACCACAGTATCTAGGTTGCGACAATCTTCTGACTGCTATAGGTTCCTCTGTACTGGCCAGCGGTCTTTGGGAGCTTCCAGGTGTGTGCTGATCATTTACGCAATGGGAACAGCCTACCTAACGCCGCAGCTATGGCGGCCAGTCTCTGCCTTCCTGTGGGGTGGAAGCGGCTTTCCGTTCTTGATCAACACCATGAACCTCTACCAAACATCCCTAGCGCTTGAGAAGTTGAGGTAGGCAAAGAGTGGAAGGGGGGCCACGCTGATTTGCCAGTTCGTTCGATCGGCCAAGCTATGTCTGGACGATTGTTATGCTATGGAGCTTCATTCTCGTGAGTCTTTGGCCACAACAACCGTTCAGCTCTTACTCCCCCAGGTCCTGAACGCCGCTACATTGAACTTTGACACCCTTTCTCACCCACTCCGAAGTGCCCTCGTCTACGTTTGGTGCAGGGCGTTTCCCGGAAGCAAGATCAGCATCTTTGGCATGGTGTCCGTACCGACTCGACGTAGGTCATCCCTCACGTCCGTCAGAGGTCGGCTGACCCTTTGCCAGTGTACCCCTTGGTCATGGTTGGGCTTGACTTTATCCTTGGCGGCCCAGCTACGTTCTTCGCCGGGCTACTTGGAATTGTGGTTGGACACTTTTGGTAAGAATGGCTGGTTGATGTTGGAGTTCCGAGTTCCTGCTGATGGCCAGGTGGTTCATTTCAACGTACCTCCCTCTGCATGCCCCGAGGCGCCTGCGCCGTCCGAACGCTCTTGGGACACCCCGCTGGTTCCGACGCCTCTTCGTCGCCCGGAGCGGTGCTCCAACCAGCTTTTCAAGTGGCGTCACTGCAACGGACTACCGAAGCAACAACAATAGTGACTCACCAGCCGCCGCTGTGCGTCATCGATGGGGCTCTGGCCAGAGGCTTGGTGGCGGATGAGCAGGCAGTAAGGAGTAGGCCGCAGAGGCTCCAAACACAAACGACATGCATCAATTTTCAACCGTCTTGCTGGTAGTCATACCAGCCACAATCCTTTTCTTTCTACTTAACAAGAAGCACATTGAGGGCCTTCTGGAAGTCATAACCGTTGGCATCCAACGCCTCGACAACCAAAGAGCGAGGGAAGCCCATTGCGCAAAGCTGCGTTGCTGTTAGCATTCCTATCTGCACCAGTCAACAACACTACTCACTCTCTTAACATCCTCTAGATCATCGGACTGGGGCATGTCGCTGACTCCCGTGCCAAGAGATGGTCCGAGAGATGGTCGCTTCGGCAACTCGGGCATGGGACTGGCGGCACCCGTCGGTGGTGGCTGACTAGGAGTATTAAAGCTGTTGGTGTTAGCAGGGCTGGTGCGTCAGGAGGCACAGTTCCGACTTACCTTGAAGAGAAGTCTCCGCCGAATGCGTCGTCGAAGGACAGCGTGGGGGCAGCAGAAGCCGCAGCTGGGGCAGTAGCGGTGCTAACACCCCACTCATCCAGGCCGCCGTCCACGTCGTGCTGGACAGCTTTTGACGAGACAACCTCATAAGTCTGTAGCAACGAGTTGGAGTTGTCTGAGCCAGTGTTCACCTGAGAGGCCGAGCTGGCAAAGTCATCGAAGCTTGCAAATTCGTCATCGAAGGCAGACACGCCACCACTGGGCTGAGCTTCGGCGTGAGATGGGGGGATGTCTGTGAAGTCGAAGTCGTCTTCATCGTCAAACTGCGCGCTCTTCGGGGCTGGTGCGGGGTGTCCAGAGCTCTCTGCTTGGTCGACAGGTGCGCCGAATGGGTCGAAGATCGCAGTTCCGGAAGGAATATGCGTACCCGAACCGGAGGTGCGGCCAACTGGGGGGGGCGGGGCGCTTCGGCGAGTTTTGGCGTGAACTTCCTCAGTGGGGCTTGCAGCACTGGCCTTGTCGTCTTTGGGCGAGGTTGGTGACGTAAAAGAGCCAGCGTCAGGTGGCGGAGAGGTGTAGTTGCGACGAGGGGCATCAATGTCCTCAGGACCCTCATCCTCATCGGATGACTCGCCACCTTCGATGTCCTGTACGTGCTTGGCAGTGGCGACCTCAGGAGTGGCCTCATGGACGGCGGCTGGCACAGGAGGAACGAAGGCTGCAACAGTCGGGGAGCGCGAGGTAATTGGCTCAACCTCCGCTGTTTCCTCGGATGTGTGGGTGGTTGGGAGGGTATCGGTTTGGTTCGAGGGCTGGGCTGCATCATGGACAACGGGCGGTTCATGGTGAATAGTCTCGTCTGTTGGGGCCTCAGCTGCACCTGCAGGAGCATCAGTATCAAAGTCGGCAAACGCCGAATCGAAGTCTGTGGCCGCAGCTTGATGATCCGTGGCGCTCTGTTGCACCGGAATGGACTCATTGGCAGGTGCTCCGAAAGAGTCCACAAAGCCGTGGCTGGTTGTAGCGTCAGTGGGCACCTCACGATCGGCGGGGAGCGATGCAGGGAATGCCGCTGCACCAAACGGATCGCTTTCGGCCACATGCTTCTCCAATGAAGGGGCCACAGGATCAGAGGGAGCATTGAAAGGGTCGACGGAGGCATCCTCAGGTGGTGCATCGGCCTCAGGTGGCGCATCGGCATGCGCTGTGGTCTCTTCATGGGCTGAGGGCACATCAGAGTGCGTAGAGCCGGAGAACACGGCAGCGGCGAGAGCTGAGCCGCCGAGGACACCGGCACCAGCGCCGACGAAAGCTGCTGCCGTCGATGAAGCGTTTTCGGGGCTCTGGGTGGCTCGGGACAAGGACGAACGACCGAATCGGTCGAACGGGTTATTGGACCGCTGCGAGACCCCAGTTGGCTCGGGGCTAAGCGCCTGCGGCGTGTGCGGCAACGGCACGGCAGTGGCGGAAGAAATGGAGCTTGGTGATGCGACACCCTCTGCACGTGTGGCGGTAGCCTCCTCCAACTCTTGCTCTGCAAGTCGAACGTCCTGCTGCACAGAGTCTCGCGACAACTCGGCAGTGGAGAGCTGCTTCTTGGCGATGGTCACCATGCCCTTCTGCTGCCGAGCATCCTTCTTGGTTTTCTCGAGAAGAAGTTTGAGGCCGGTCTTCTCGTCCTCGACCTCTTTCATTCGCTTTTGGAGGCTGCGTACTTCCTCTTTGTCGCGGAGCAGGCTTTGTTCGAGCTCATCCTTTTCCAGGCGCATTGCCGTCAGGTCGCTTTCAGCCGAGATGACATCTGCTTGAAGTTGCTTCAATGTCGCCGCCTGTTCGGCCACACGGATGCGAAGATCAGATACGGCTTTGGTCTCCACTTCATGCTTGCCACGCGCCGCTGTGAGATCGCTCTCCAACTTTGCGAGGGCATCCGCAGAGGACGCGGCCTGGCTTTCCAGCTCCGCATGGTCTTTCTCGAGGGCCGTGACAGACCTGGAAGTATTGTCCAGCTGATTCTTCTTGTTTCCAAGTTCAGCCGATTTGTCAAGCGCAGATGTCGCAGAGGTTTCAGCACCATCGTCACCGAGCAGGTCACATCCAGGCTGCGCTTGAGGAGGAGCTGAAAACAGTCAATCGTAACTCATAGTGGTGCACGTTTAACGCAACGTACCAAAGGCTGGGCGTGCTGAAAGATTCGACGGGCTCACTGCAGCTCGCGAAGTCTGACGCGACGGCTCTTGCGTGGCCCTCCTTGAAGGAGGCAGTGGGAGGAAACTGGCTTGCGGAGTTGAGCTGGCTGTGGACTCCGGTCCATCATCGAAAAGGTCGAAAAGGTCTTTGGAGGTGGTATCGACCGGCGGTTTAGGGCCGTGTGTACCCCGCAGAGATGGCGGTACCAGGCTCAAAGGGAGAGACGTCGGCAACTCCTTGCCAGCGAGCTTAGAGTTGATGAGATACATTGCGACTGCAAACTCGTCGCGATCCAGCTTTCCTTCCTCACGAATGTCCGAAAGGTCCCTGAGTATCAGCGCAGTCCAAACCAGGCGACGTACCAGATCGTGGCAAGAGAAGCTTCATCAAGTTGACTTTGCAGCATGAAAGGAACTGCAACATCTCCTTCGATAACACCTTTGTTCTGGCTGTCAAGTTGAGCGAAGAAGCGATCCGAGGTCGCCTTTGCGTCCGCCGTAACGTCCCATGGAGTGGTGGATGCAGAACTGGAGACAGGCGCCGATCCGAACGCGGCTGCACCGGCCGACTGGATAGACGGTGTCATCGTGTTCGCCCGTGGCGGCGTCGAGATGGCCGCACCAAAGTTCTGACCCGTGAGTTGAGGCTGAAGTGTACCAGTGAGCTGTCTCTGAATAGGACTTGAGGCTCCTGTGTTCTGGTGCGACAACGGACTCGTGGGTCGAGCAGGAGCTCGGCCTCCGGAAGCGGTCTCGTACGCTCCGGGCGGCAGAGATTGGGGGAGTACAGTGGACGGGTTCGCCATCGAAGTTCGAATCAGCCACATGCCGATAACGAAGTCGGTTAAGTCCAGGGCACCTCGCTGCTGCGTGTCTGCAAGATTCCTACGGGGATGTAAGCCAAAGCCCACCTGTCAGGTCGTAACTCACCAAATGAGCCCAAGCTTGTCGTAGCTGAGCTGACTCTTCAGGAACACATCTCTCGCCTTATCACCTGCCACAAGGCCATTGACGGGTCCGCAACCAGCAAAGATGCGCGTGAACTGGGCCCGATCAGACGGTGTAAGCGGCGGAAGGCCGTGCGCTGCGCCGGCAGAGCTGGGCGAAGCGCTGCCGGTCAACTGAGGTGCCACTGGAGGAGGAGGGTAGCCGGCAAACTTGGGGTACGGCCCAGGTTTGTTAACCAGGGAGGGGTCCACTTGGGATTGCTTGCCCGACTGCATCCAGCCAACTAGGCGGGCAACCTTGTACAATCCATCCTTGGTGAGGAATCCGTTGTTGTCGGGGTCTGCAATCGCCCAGACCTCTCCTAGAGTCTGCTGGGACAGCCCAGACGAAGTCAAGAACGGGAACGCTTCTGATCCGGGGAGAATGCCGCTCTGCAAGCAAGTCAGCTAGCTTGCAGATGAGGATGGGAGCGCTCGACGTACGCCATCCTTGTCGACAAGGTCGAAGAGCTGATCATAGTACTGCTGCTCTTGGGCAGTTGGGACTGCCATTGTAATAGGCGGTAGAGAGAGCGTGGCGCAGTGGGATTGATTGACGTGCGAATGATACGAGGAGGAAGGTAGATGTAGAGATGGATGGATAGTCCAAGAGGATGAGGATGGAAGGTGGGGCGGTGGTGTTGGTGGACGCTGTGGCTGTGGCTGTGGCCGTGGCTGTGGTGGTGGGCGTGTGGGTGTGGGTGCCGACATCGTCATCGTTGCATCTCCCCCGAGCGGCCGCCCCACGCTTACACGCTCACCGCCCACACAACGTATGCCAGCCGGGCCGACGCACGAGGCAGACGACGCGGACCGCGAAGTGCGCCCAAGGGCACGTAAAGCGACGACATGCGCGTCCCTTTACGATTACAAGCCAGGGGGAGTATTTAAGTATCGCACCGGCTGTGGGCCTCCACACTCCTCCTATCCTTGTCTCACCGTCAAAGTCCCTTTCAGTCACGACCAGTGCGGCCTCAACATTCAGACGCGATTCTTACATTACTCTGTTGAACGTTTAACACAGCTGGACCCCCTCTTCACGTCCCAACACACGCGTTATCTGTTCAACCCAATATCTCCGCCCAGCCCATCGACCATGGCTTCAACTTCGGTCTTCAAGGCTCCCCAGTGGGTCAACAACCTCTACGCAAAATACCCATTGGTCGTTCTGGACCAGGAAGATACCCTAGACTGGAAGCGATCTGCCAGCTCTTCGTACACTCTATGGGTTTGTTCCGCATCCTGAACTTGGCACATTTACTGACATTGTCATTAACCGCATAGATCCACCCCTCAGAGGTACTCAGCAGTCCCCACTATCGATCCTGGGCCTCGGCGTCCCCGGCATCCCTTCGTGCTCAACTGCTGTTCCTCCTACGCCAAATCTCCATCCGCGTTCAGCCTTGGAGCAATGAAGAGGCTGCCCCTAAGGAGAAGTTACCAACGCTTCATGTAATCCAGGAGAATAAGCTTGTGGCCGCCGACGATATTCGTCAGTGGCTGGACAGCACTCATCCCCTCCAAGGCACTTCCGCAAAGTAAGTGGCAGTGTCTGTAATCCCACCCTCTCACCGGCTCACTCAACTAGACTCCATGGCATGCCAAGTCAGGAGGCCTATGATGAGGCACTGGCCATCGCCCAACTGGTTCTTGTGCGCCTGTTACCGGCGTTCTTGGTGTCGAAGAACGAATCGTCCGCCAATGTCGCAACCCTGCTTCCTCAACCACCGGCCCTCGTTGCAGGCCTCACAACCCCTCTACCTGCTTCATTTACAGGAGATGATCGTTCCATTGACAGCCTGTCTTTGATTGAAACCGGGATTCAGGCGTTGGAGACACTTAAAGAGCTGGTCAAACAAAGCCAGTGGGCACTTGAAGCGGAGTGAGGACGCAAATTGGACTCTTCAAGCATCGCTTTGCTGACCACTGTGATCAGGACGCCGACACCCCTTGATGCTCTCATTGCGTCCCACCTCTACTGTATCTACGGCCTGTCGTCCGCTTCCCCACTGCGAGAGAAGCTCGACGACATCCCGGAGCTCGGCTCGTATGTCGATCGGGTTATGGACTTCGCTACTGCGGCTCTTCAGCAATGAATTCATATGGCGTCATGCATTGTAGTCTACATCATCAATTACCACTGCATAGAAGGTTTATGTGACACCTCTGGCTTAGTCGCTGTCAGACATGAGCTCAGCAAGCTCCCGCTCCTCTTCCTCAGTCAAGCCAACGTCGTTGATGTCCTTGGCTGGCTCATAGTTGAGCTTAGGAGGGTTCAGCAGCTCTGTTGTGTTAGCCAGATTGACTGTGAACGCGTACCTTGGACAGTCCATCTCCGCAGCGTCCCGTCCAGGCTGCCTGACACGATGGTTACAACCTTCTTGCCATTTTCGTCCTTGATCCAGACACCGAACGCGGTGACCTCTCCGCAGTGGCCCTCAACAACCGACAAAGGCTTCGGCTTCGCATCAAGATTGTTGGCGTCCCACACTCGAATGTTTTCGTCCTCACACCCAGTGATGATGTACGGCAGTGCCTGTGGGTTTGGCAGAATCGACTTGACATAGCTTGGGTGAACCAGCTTCTGGGACGACAAGCCTTGCAGCCTTGCGGTGTTATCCATGGACGCTACCATTATGTCAGTCAACGTAGCGATAGAGAAGAGCCAGCTCACCGCTCCAAAGGCCATCCTCCACAGCGACCACTTGGGACACACTGGTATCGTGGCTCTCCATGTCACGGACAAACGATAAGGGGGCAGACGAATCCGGAACAATCTTTAATCAGCAACCCATCCCAGTAAGAGTGCTCACTTGCTTAACAGTCCATTGCTTAATGGAACCCAATGAATCTGCTGTCCATACGTCTACGGTTCTCTCCGTCGGCTCCTTGTGCGAGGAAACTTCAAAGGATGCTGCCTCGACAGGTCGGGTATGCTCCTTCACAGTCTGGCGATGGGTTGGAAGACCTCTGCTCTCCAAAGGTGACAGGTTCCAGAGGCGGAAGGTCTTGTCGGACGAAGTCGATAGCAGCAAGGGTGGGGACGTAGGGAGCACGGTCACGGACTTGATAAAGTCACTGTGGCCTTCCAACACTCCGACCAGATCACCTGACTGGAAATGATTCAGCTCAGATCTTTCGTCAGACCACCCTGCGTACCAACGCGTCCCAAACACGAATAGTTTTGTCCCAAGATCCGGTGAACAACGCGAGCCATGGCTTGTCACCTTGCACTTGATGGAGACTGAGCGAAGTCACTGGCCCTTTGTGACCTTTGTACAGCATTCGAGTCTTTCCGGTCTGCTCAGTGAGTATGGTGATGGGCTCAGTAGCTCACATTGGGGTCCAAGCGTCGAGCCTGCCATCCCGACTCTGCAGTCCAGACATCCTGATTCCTGACCACCAAGTCTAGCACCTTGCTGCTGACCTTGATGGGGCTACCAATGCCTTCTGCAGCAACGATTTTCCTCTCCCTATTCGAGGCTTCAGCGAGCTGCCTTGAAGACTGGAAGATCAGCCCAGTGTCGTTCGTTTGCATGTTGTATGAGTAATGGAACAAAAGAGGAAATCAATCTGACGGTCCCGCGGTCGAGAGTGTCTCGAAGATCACGTGACCCGCCTGTGACTTCATGAATCCGTGGCACCTTGAGTTCTGCACGAGCGCGTTCAATCACCCTAGATCAACCATGCAATGCATACGAAGTGGTCGCTACTGAATGCGTGACTGAACTGGCTTTGTATAGTCCCTGGAACTGGATTCATGCGGTATCGGAGCTGTGGAAGAGTCCAAGATCTCATACGTAGCCTTTCTGATGGCAGACATTCTGCACAACGAGGAAGGTAGAAGTGTGATGGGTGAGGCATGTAGATAGACACTGGCCAAATCTATAGTTTCTGTCCCCTGAGGTAATGACGTTGGTCGATGACCCCCCTCGAGATCAGGAAAGGAGCCTCATCGGCGGTCGGATGTCTTGGACTACAGTTGGCACTCATTGCTGGAGTACACGTTACCCACAAAACGCCAAAGCGCTGACGCCTAGTTTGTTCAGGCCTTTCGAGAACTGTTAATTGGCCGTTTGAGATCGTCCGCGGCCCAGCTATATGTCTGCAAGCCCGCGGTTCTTAGTGAGCCATAGACCGTTGATCAACGCACAACTGGAGTGTCTATTATCCTTCACTTTAATGAAGTCTTCACGCCCTCCCAAGGTGAGCATCTGCCGTTGTGTTGGAATGCAACGGCGAGCCACCTCCCGACAATACCCGGTATCCCTTTTGCTACGTGGTATCTTGACACATCGTACTTCTCTAGAGCGGGCGCACATTGTACCGGGGAGAGCTTTGGAGATGCATCACACATACCCGCACACACTTCTCGGGTTTCACCAGAGTAGGCAGCAAGTAGGGATGCCAACCTGTATCATCAGCGCAAGTTCCTAAGAGCCCTCGAGAGATGCACTACACAAGGATGTTCGACTGCAGAGGTCAGACCCTCTTGATGGACCATTGGGGTGATACCGGATCAAGTTACAACACTCCAGCTTGCTAAGTATGGTTGGCGTTGAGTAGAGTAGTCGGGTTGTTGACTCAAGGCTAAGTGAAGAACACGATGAAATGTTGACTGCATATTGACCTGAAAACTGTTGAAATTGACATCGCTATCTCTTTACACTGACTGGTATCACTTCGCCAAGTGGAAAGTGGATTCTTGACAATACCAAGTCAAGGTAAGACCCAGAAGCTATAAGAGCCACTTCGGCCGTGAAGTGGTTCTCACTGAATGGGGTTTTCATGGTAGAACATAGAGATACGTCTCCCGAGGAGTGTTCCCAATGCTACTGTAAGCTCAACATGCGGCAACCATCATAAGGTAAAGTGTGTCGTGGAGATGATGTATACATGTGAATGGAGCCTGCTAGATCATGCCACCTCTGCTCATCGGCCATCGCCATCGTCTCCAAATGAAGATATGTGTCATGAAGAAGGAACGAAGTGTCGTGGGTATAATTGGACCGCTAGTTACTTGCCGAAGTTGGCTAGTTTAAAGGCTTGAATCTTCTGTGGAGAGAACGAAGCAGAGCGGGGCATTCAAGATGGGCGCCAGCCATGAACAGCAAGGACAATATTCCCTGTACTACTATGGATGTCGTTCTCTGCAGATTCGTTTCCTGGTGTACGAGAGATCAGCTGGAGTACAGCGACACGAGTTTTTAAGACTGGAGAAGAGCAGACTTCACTCCGATACGTGACTGTCAACAACAACGAGGGGGAACTACTAACGATGTTGAACCTCAACCTGTATCTGGCTCGATTTGAATCGGAATCGGAGCTACTGTAATAATGGACTGTACTGATGAAAAAGACCTCGAGGTGATGCTGTTGGACAAATTGCATTCAACCCAATTTGAGATGCCTTGTCGCGGAAAGTTGTTTCAGGAGGTGCCCACCTCACCTACAGCAATGCTCTTGCGCGTCCTTTGAAGAGATCAGCTTTTGGGAAACCATCAGCTCCACAAACTGCTTTCCTGCTATGTAGGATGTCATATTCACGGTGGCTGCCAGCTGAATGGTCTGTTGGCAGATTGCAGCTGGTCAAAATTGGGTCATTGATGATCAAGCGTAGAAATGTGGTCAGTTGTGTTGCAAGCGTAACATCCTGGTTACTCCTTCGATATGGAAGAAAAACGAAAAAAAGGCCAATTGGATATAATGTGGATCACTTAGATGTTTCTTTCAGAAGAAATTGAATTTTAGTCAAGAACATCTCTTATTGGAGTAAAGATTTCGACTTGCATTTGACTTACATCCTTGTCTTCACAAAGAATCATTCACTCTCATTATTCAATGTCGGCTCTGGAGCAGATCATGGAGCTACTGGATGTGTCCATGTTGGTTTAAGTGGGCTCATATGTATGTCAAGCTCAAGGTTAAATTATCAGTTTCCACCGAAATGCAAAGTCTTGGATTGAGCGGTTTAAAAAAAACGAGTTGTCAAAAGTGGCGGTGTTGGCCAGGATACGGAGGGTTTGGCTTACTTCAGCGTATCGAAGTCGGATCCCAGAAAAATACCTTCACAGAAGATATCACGTAGCAAAGGAATCCCAGTTATTGTCAGGAGTTGGCTTCACGTTGCAGTCCAGCACTCCCCTCAACAACGACATTGTGTGTTTTTTATGGTCGGGGTAGATGTCGAGAAGCATGCATAGAGCGATTTAGAAGAAGAAGCGGGATACGGTCGAGTTCAGACTTGTGTAAAAGAATAGTGGTTGATGCAACCGGAGGTTTGAGGTAACCGGTGGGGAAGCGGGCAGATGCAAGTCTAGACCACCTTCCGCACAGTGGTGCCGCCCATGCCACCGGAGATGAACTTGACTGTTCGTAGATTGGAAGGGTATCTCACTTGCCTGGAAACTGGGTTCCTATTAACCGGGCTTATACGGTGATGTTGGCTTGGCGTAGCGCCCAGCCACTTGGGTGGAGAGAAAAGCTTGGTGAACTTCACCGGATAGAGTGAGATAATAGTGAAACACCGAGGTTGAACTTTGCGACTGCTCTTCGATAGCCAATTTGCAGCTTTGAATAGAAACAGTCGGTTTCGACACATTTCGACAGCAGAATGCGAACTGGTTAGTTGGTGATCACTTTCAATCAGATTTTGGTGTCCACTGATGTCAACTCTCTCCAAAGATCATGCTGAGGCAAGGATCCCATTATGTAGTCCTAACACTGGTGCCGCTGTGGAATCAGCAGCACGAAGAATGGGTCCTGAGTAAAGCATCTGCTACTGTGATACTGATAAACTATGGTGCTCTACCTTAACTACAGGTATGGTTGTGAGGATACTTGTGTTGACAGACACTGACACCGTTGGGGATGTTAAACGTTGCAGAGGGCGTGAGAGACGGTGACAAAATCAAATGAGCCTTTGAGGGTCCAACGTTGACCAAACGGTCCAGCAAAATATAAGAGGGGTGGAAGCCACCATTGTGGAGAGCGATTGTGGAGAGTGGGGTCTGTCGGAATCTACCTCTGGTATCTTAATTGAGTCAATTTCTGTTAAACCGTCTTAAAATCGAGTCAACAGACAAGATAGACGTCCAGTTAACTCAATAACCCAACTTTCTGACTCGAAAGCAGATTTATTTGTATGGATACCTTGTAGCTTGATTCTACATTGCCCCTTTACCGTATTCCGACAGCGTCGAGAAGAAGCTTCCAGTACAGAAATTGTTGGAACGCAACATCGAGAGGTCCACCGAAAATAATAAGTATGCTATGTTGCAGCTATTGTGACATCAATCCTTGAAGATCGCGGTCACAAACCAATCATTACATGATGTAGATATAATATTTAGGGCTGTGAATAGGTCAATTTACAAGCTTTGGAGACATACGTCGAAGCAAGTCGAAACCGACCATTTCTACTGGTTACCTCAAACCTCCGGTCTTTACCATTTTTCTTCTACAAAGCCCCGTATTGAATCATTTCTCTTCTTCTCATCACTCTATGCGTCCTTCTCGCCACATTTTCACTGTGTGTGCTATGATGGCTCACAGCACTCTGTTATTCTTGTGCCAGCAACAACAAACAAAAAAGAAATGCGTAGATTTCAATACATGAAAAGATATGGTTTGTGAGTATTTGCTGAGATCGAAGTTGGGTAAAAAAAAATGTTCTGCTGCTACTAGCCACATTTAGGTCATGCAGTAGGAGACTACCGAATGCTCTGACATGTCATCAACAGGTATATCCAATTGTTGATGAAGAGCTGTACCAATTGATCTTTGCTTGTGCAATTGTAGCTGCGCGACGCTTCCCTGGTCCCCCTTGCGGAGGAGTAGCAGCTTTTGGATTGCTATGTGCACGATTGAAACAAGTCTCGCAGTTATGATACTCAATGCTGTTGGGATTGAACGTCGAGCCATCTCCCTGTCTGACTGCAATCCAGTGAAGACACCGCTCCCACAAGGCTTTCTGGCCCTAATTGCGACTCAAGACGAATTTGAAGCAGCAAAACAACTTCCTTAGCCAGCATTGGCTGGCTCCTGCCTGTATTTGGCCACCATTTCGCGTCCAGACATCTCCCATGCCGCCTCAACACTCTGTCGGTTCATTTCCTGGTGGAATGAAGCGCATTTCAAGGCTGCAAAACACTTACTTCGCTATCTTAAAGGAACCATTGACTCTGGGATTAAATTTCGGTCACATCCAGGGATTGCAAGCCCCAGAATGACCGGCTACTGTGAATCAGACTGGGCTGGCGACAAGAACCAACAACTGGCTACATCTTCAATTTTTTAGGTGGCCCAATTGCTTGGAAATCGAAATTCAACCAACCATTGCACTTTCAACTACAGAAGCCGAATATATGGCTTTCTGCGACGCTGCAAAGCAAGCTATGTGGCTCAAACAGCTCTTAAACGACTTGGGGCTTCAAGACTCAATACAAATATTCAATGACAACAAAGGTTGTATTGATTTGAGCAAGAACCCAGGAAACCATGAGCGAACCAAGCATATCGACATCAAACACCACTATTTGCGTGATCTGGTTCAATCTGGAAGGCTTACCTTGTCCCATACCGCTTCAAAAGACAATCAGGCCGACATTTCACCACAATATCACCACAGGCAACTTTCCAGCACCTTTAAGACGTCATCGGCATTTAAAACGGCACCTTCAGCATGGGGGACTGTCGGAATAGTACCTCTGGTGCCTTATTGACTCGAAAATTAAGTCACTAATCGATTTAGAATTTAGTTTGAGTCAACAATTGAGTTTGACTCAACTTTGAACTCAAAACCAGCTCGATTTAAGTATAGACGTCTTGTAGCTTGATTCTGCATTGCTTCTTTGCCTTATTTCGACAAGGCGCATATCATATGTATGGGATAACTCAGGATGCATATTTGACAATAGACATGGGCTGTAAATCGAATGCTGACCTGATTTCCGTACAACTTGAACAAGACAGTGACAACCTCGAAGCACTCCATTTCAGCCGGGGCAGAGGATTATGAGCTTGGCTAGGATTCATTGACAAGCCATGTAGCAGTCAGTTAAAGGTGTTGCGTCAAATTGTCTCTAGTCTCAAATTCATACTGACTTTAAGATTAACGCTAACTCACAAAAAGGAGCTGAAACGTGTTTGAAAACCATGTTGCCCACCGACAACAATATAATCGACGATCGAATGTTCCCCTGTTCTGCCTAGATTGGAGACAGACCAAACAACATTTAAACGAACGCTGTTGCTCTGAAATTCAATCGTGATGTATACTGCAGATAACGTGAATACACTATAAGCGCAGGGGAGTGGTGTAGTACACCTGATCATGGGACGCCCTGTAAAATCTTATGCTCACGCTGGAAATGAGGTTGATAACGGCGTTGGGTTGACCAGTCAGTCGGCCTGTCATTGGCATTGATCATCGTCTGAACTGAAGAAAATCGCGGAATACAGGGTGATAGAAGTCGTAAAAATTGAAATTGAGCCTCCTCCAAACCAATCAAAGCTCCATGTTGCAGATTAGACTTTAACAATTGTATTCCGAGCATTACGATAGGACAAGAATACCGGTTGAATTGCAACAACGCTATATCTCTTCCCGTCAGTTTGCAGGCGCTGCTCAATAGTCTGAGACTGCCAAAAAGGAGCATCCATTGTGCAAATAAACAATAAATCTTAGTTTGAGTGTCTGTGTTCTGAACTCTGAGCTCAACTCTATCATCACAAAGCGTCTTCCAGTGTTTCCTTGGTTGGACCAAGACGATACACTGTCAGGCCTTGATTGAGTACAGATTGTCATGGCATACAAACGTCGAGCCAACTCTCAACAATGACCGGTGTCCCGTTTTGTGTGCTACATCTTGACAAATTGAGTTTTGAGGTCAATCAATAATCATGAAGTTAGACTTATACTGCGCCTCTTGAGTCAAAAGCTTAACGATCCTGCTGTTGATATGTGAAGTTTTGGGAGTCCTAGGGTTCTTCCACATTTTTTCAGCCCTCATCCTCCACAGAGTAGCAGGATGTTTTTGAGTCACAGTTTCACTCTCAGTTCACCGTTCCCTCAAATCAAGCTCTGTAGGTAGAAAAGGCATAGCTCCCGCACTATGAGGAGCAGAAATGCAGAACTGTTCTTGTAGAAATGAGTCGAAACCGACCATTTCTATTCAAGTCTGCAAAGATCCCCATCAAAAAGCAACAACAAAGTTCAACCTCAGTTTTCACTGTTATCTCACTCTATCCGGTCAAGTTCATCAAACTCTTCTCTCCACCCAAATGGCTGGCCGGACAAGCCTATCCAACTGCACCGGATAGAACCAGTTAATGGAAACCCACTTTCCAGGCACTTGAGCCCCGGTGCCTAATTTACGGAAGTGAAGTTCACCGGCGTTGTATGGGCGGCACCAGTCTGCCCACTTCCCCACCCGTTGCCTCAAACCTCCCTAATCACCATTTTCTTCTACAAAAGCCCGTATTGTACCGCTTCTCTTCTTCTTGTCGCTCTCTGCATGCTTCTCGACAGTTCTGCCGGGGTGATGGTGCTGTCCGTGCAAGCTATCAACTCTGGAATATGAGGAATGCCCGCATTATGGATCAAAGGAGGCATGCAGTAAGTAAGCTTTCAAGCCTGTTTCAGTTACAAAACCACAAGCAGGAGCATTAAACTGCTGGACCTGAGGTCCTACGTTCAAAGACCGAAGCAATCTCGAGATTTCCGACCATAATCTTATCCACAAGCTATTTGCAAACGGCGGAGTACATTGTTTGTGTTGAGATACTGCGTTTAGAGGCTGTTTGGACTTGGAATGTCGAGAGTCGACTCAAATCTTCAGTTCTGTGTCGATTTCGAGTGTCATGTCAAAGTACAGTCGAGATAAGGTGAAGGAGCGGCGTAGAATCAAGCTACAAGACGTCTATACTGAAATACGGCTGGTTTCGAGTCATAAAATCGCGCTATACTAAATGTTGACTAAAACTGAATTCTGACTCGACTAAAGACTCGAAAATGGAGTCAATACGGCACCAGAGACACTATTCGGCAAGTATGTCGTTTGGGCAATGCACTGGGGTCTAACCAGTAGCATGGGCTTCTATGAACATTACTGATGGCTAGAGAAGTTGTTTACAGTTGAGCCTACTAATTTAGAATTGCGCCAGTACTTGTATTAGACTACTTCCTCGGAATAAAGCGGTAATGGCACTGATGGGATGCTGTACTACTAGATTCCGACATGTTAAATCGTTTCAGACTCGATTATAGCTCTATGGAAGGCTGACCCTGTCGAAATAAGTCGAAGCCGACCATTACTATTCAAATTTGCAGAGGCCGCTCTCTATTCAGGTATTTCACCACCCACAACCCGAAAGGATGCGTGACCATTACATGTGGTGCCCTTCTTTCAAGACAGCAAGGCTGAGTATCTTGTTAGTTTATTCTCATCGAGCATGTCGAGGGGCTTGTTGTGTACTCATCTAACTCACTCACATGCTGACAATAGATTGTAGAATTTCAAAGACTAGTTTTGATTACAGCGGGTCCATTCCGATGAGGACTTCCATGTTTGCTCTGTTGAGTATCTCTGATTATCTTACCCTCGTGCTTTCGCAATACGGGGATGTAGGAAATGATGTGAGTGTCGCTTACTAAAATTGCGCTCTGCAACTCTAAACATATATGCGGTGATTTCTGTGCTACTGGCAACTTTAATCATATACTGTGATGTGGGGGGGGGGGGGGGGGGGGGGGGGGGGGGGGGGGGGGGGGGGGGGGGGGGGGGGGGGGGGGGGGGGGGGGGGGGGGGGGGGGGGGGGGGGGGGGGGGGGGGGGGGCGCGGGCGGG
>JAPKIE010000005.1:165816-244362 GCA_026725045.1 Vanrija sp. TS_01
TGCGCTCGGAAATATTAAAAATTTTTGGGGTGTTTTCTGTGCTTCTGTCAATTTTAATAATATACTTTTTTTACCCCCCCCCCCCCCCCCCCCCCCCACCACGGGCTCCATGTCAGAGCTCGCAGGCTGGGGCACTCAGCAAAAACCCAGTGAATCGAGACAAATCGCACCCATTTTTCTTGGTTCCTTTCTGCCCGAATCATCTACAACGTGGGTGGGCCGAGAAAACCTCAGAAGATTTATTCGAAACGATTTACGAAGTGATTGAGGTGTAGAACTATGTTTTGATGACTGATAAGAAGAACACTAGGTGTTCACACAAAACATTACGGCGTTTCTACTTTCCTTGCCAGAATGCCTTCATAGCCTCAGACTTGATATTGAGCTGAAGCCCTATCAGGCGTGCTGACCCAGTGTTTCTCATCTCTCCCCTCTTCAGGCTAACTATTGTCATTGAGAGCTATGTAGTTCCTGCAAGCAGCACTGGTAACTACACCGGGAGCTAAATAGTGCACCCCAGTTTCGAACCGCATAGTCAGGACTCTCTCTGGCTCGGTGCTCAGAGTTCTGTTGAAGCCTCTCACCGTCTGACAAAGTCCTGTTGTATGGCGTTCGCAGCTATGAACCTGCACTAACTCCCTCCTCAGTTAGTGCTTCTGTCGAGTAGCTTGACCTGGCTGACGGCACTAGCCACCTCTCTCCTGCTAGGGTTGCTCCATGAATGCTTGCAGTCAAGGTCGAATGAACAGTGAGTGGATGCATTGCCGAAAAAGCCGACGGATGTTGAGATCGGCGCTGCCCGATAAGTCAATTTGCTCCCGGTCATGTGGGGCCTATGATTGCAGGTGTCATCACCAACAACAGCTCAACTCCTGATTGTTGTCATTCACTCCACTAAGACCGGAAATCGGGCCGTCTGAGGTCAATGTCTTCAGACGCTTCGGCTGGCGTGGATTCTGGTAGGGTTCGCTTCCTACGAGCCTGTGACCGATGCCGGTAAGCCTGGCTTTGGGATGCCACCACTGACAAGGATCGCAGATCGAGGAAAATCAAGGTAACTGTCGGCGTTGCTCTCCACGCTGAGGTTGACTGCTGACCTCGACGCAAGTGCAGCAATGAGAACCCTTGCTCTAAATGTGTAGCTGCCAAGGTTACATGTTCCTTTTCTTCATCTTCGGGGGGCCAAGGACGCACGCTTCTGTCAAGCTCTGAGCAGATGTCAGTATCGCCCTCGCGTACTGATTGGCAATTGACTGACGAGTACAGAGGCGCCGGGGGAGACGGACAGCTGTCACCATCAGAAGAAGGGCCATCGAGGGTGAAACGCCGGCTATCATCTGGCTCAGGAGATGAGGGCAAGAAACGGAGTGGTACGCCGACGCACACCCCCCAACCGTCTTGCCTGCGCGACTGACACTGTGCCCAGTCCCTCGCGGCAATTCGACCCACTTCTTCCTATCATCCCATGGAATTGCACACCATGCTGGATCCTCCTCTGGCTTGCCTCTACTGTCAGTATCTATATGACGGGAGACTGACGCCTCAGTGAAGCCACACGGCGCTTGGCAAGTGACACGACAGACCAGAAACAGGCGGGCATGCCTGATCTGGACTGGCAGTGGTTGCAGGACCTCCTGAGTGACGGTGATACAGCATCAGTTCGAAATCCAGAGGGTACCGGCCAGCCTGAAGCTGAGGAGTATTTTCCAGGAAGAGATATCGCACATTCGACTGCTGGCGACGAACTCCTCTCCAGCGTCCAGGATATCAGTAAGATGACTCTGAACAATGAGGGTACTGACTGTCAAAGTCCCCCCAGATTTATTGAACGACTTACTGGGCATCTTTTTCTCAACTATTCACCCCGTGTGGCCCATCATGCACATTCCAACGTTTTTCCAAGACCTTGGACAACTACAGGAGCACTCCTTCTCGGCTCTAGTAGTCTCTATGTGCATGTTGGCGTCTAGGTACAGCCCCGACCCGCGCGTGTACACCGACCCAGGTATGTAACCGGGTAGCTTCTCCGGGTGCGTGCTGACCACTGTCCTCAGAGAACCCAGCGACTGCTGGCGTGCGCTACTACGAACTGTTCAACCGCCTCATTGAGCACGCCGTAAACAGCGACCATGTCATTTATGCGATCCAAGGTCGCTTTTTCGCATCCATGTTCCATTGCGTGGACAATGTTCCCCATCCCGTCGCCCAGGGTCTGTTTGCCGACGCACTTTCAAGGACATTGGATGGAGGCATTCATAGGCATGTGTCTACGGACATCTGGGGCAACCCGGTGGTCAGAGAAGTGCGATCAGTAAGTGTCAGCTCAGAAGCGTGGGTCATAGACACTGACGCTGCTTAGCGAGTCGCATGGGCCATTTACACCTGGGACAAGCAGATTGCGGCATTCTGCGGGCGGCCATTTTTGAACGCACTCTGGGACATGGACGTTCGCCTTCCCGAGCCGTTTCAATACGAGCACTGGTCCAGCCCGGAGTGGCCCATTGAAAGGGACAAGGACTATGTGGCGACGTTTCGCCAGCTAATCCAACTCTCAGGAGTGTTGGAGTTTGCCCTCCGTGCATCAGTCGACCGCCCCATTGTGGAGAACTCCAGCTTTCTGACGGACCTGGCTCGTCAGTCGAGACCTGCGTTGGATGACTCCTCGAGGCTGGACATCACAATGGCCGCGTTGCGCAAGTGGAAAAGGTGAGAAGCGACCAGCTTTACCAGAAGTTGCTGACATGAGTCAGCTCTGCCCCGCCTGTGGTCTCGTTGCCGTCAGCGAAGGACCGGTCACATCTACCAGAGTACTCTGTGGCGTCTGAGCAAGTTGCCTCGATCTACCAAATGATCCAACTGCTAGTAGCAGCTCGAGCTCTCCAAGTAGAGACAAGCTGTTCTAAACCGGATAGCAACATACTCGAGAGCCATCGTGCGGTGGTCGTGGACGCTGCTAGAGAAATGGTTGGGCTGGTTGTGCAGCTCGGCTTCACTCACCATTTGAGGTCCTGTGATATCTGTGCGTCTTATCTGTGAACTGATGCTGATCATCCACAGTGGTGGCCTATCGGCTACTGTTCACCGGGCGCCTCCTCCTGGCCTGCGTTTTGTCGGCGCGTGCCCAAAACCACCATGCGCATGCTGAGGAGGCCACTCGCATCCTCCATGCCACGTCTGTTGCTCTGCGCAACTTCGTGGCCCTCTTCCCTGTCGCTTTGGGCGCTGCCGAAGTTCTCGACGAGACAATACGAGTATGCCAGGTCTGCTATCCCCTGTCCTCTGCTAGAGACTCCTCCTCTCACCCGGGCAAGCGATATGCGTGGTATCGGCCAATCGCCCATCAGACAGGCATCCACATCCAACACAGTTCCTCGGCTGCGCGGGATAAGAGGGAGAATGGGCGCCCTGCAGACGCAATTGGGAGCAGTCAATTGGATGGAGACGACACGAACCATAACGATCTCTCGCCCATCACAGCCGCGATCAACTTGGGCAACGTGCCCCTGTCCATCTTCAACAGCGACCTTCCTCAAGGCAACTTCGGTGACTTTTCGTGGCTCATGCCTGGAGCCGACAATCTCCCCTACTATTTCCCATCCTCTGGTTCTCAATAAAACCTCAATGGGCAGCTCCTGTCGAACAGGTTATGATGATAATATTGCAGACAACACCTTGCGTGGCGGCTAGCTACTGGACGGCTTTCGGGGGAACATCAAACTGATCATCCGATGCTCATCGGGCTCTCTAAACAATGTACTTGTACGGGTTAAGCAGGCCCTTCGGGTCGAAAAGCTTCTTGATTTGGTGCATGAGGCCGATGCCCACGTCCGACTGAGAGTAGTGAATGTGCGGGGCCTTCATGACACCTGTGAGGAGGACAGTTAGCAATCCAGTGTTGGTGGCAGCCTCTGATCACTCACCGAGGCCATGTTCAGCAGAGATAGAGCCACTCTTCGCAGCTGAGAACCATCAGTTGATGATTTTCACTCGACCGCCGGTAGATTGGACTCACCAACAACCTCGTACACGTAAGGCTCAATGGCGTTCTCAATCTCCTCCGTGTACTTGTTGGCAACGATGTTAATGTGGACGTTGCCTGAATGGTTAGCCAGTGGCAGAGATGGCTTGAGTTTGACTTACCGTCGCCCATGTGACCGTAGCCCACCATCGCCCGGATGGGACCCTCGGGGTTGCCGTCACCAACCAGGAGACCGCGATCCCTCAGGCGAGCGCGCATCGTCTCGACAACCTCGTACATCTCGCCGACGGGGATGGAGAGGTCATACTTGTAAACAGGTCCAGCCTTTCCGCACGCCTCGGGGATACCCTCGCGAAGAGACCAAAGGGAGCTGAACTGGGTGGTGTCCTGCGCAAGAACGCCGTCCAGGACAATCTCAGAGGTGATGAGATGCTCCAGCAGGCCACCAAGTTTCTGCAGTTAGGAATTTTGCCAAAGTACCGGGACTCACCTCCTCGTCGTGCTCAGCATTGCTGCCACCGGTTTCAATGAGGCAGTAGAAGTCACCCTCAGTTTCAAAGACCTTGCGCTCTCCCCCAAGTTCCTCCTGGTGCTTGCGGACAACCGAGTAGGCCTGCTTGTCCCAGAACTCGAAAGCGGAGAGAATTTCGCCCAGGTGGTCCTTGGCCTCGGCGAAGACCTTTTGAACGGCCTCGTACGACGGAACGGAGAACACAGCGACGTTCATCGCCTTGGGGCGGCGAGGACAGAGAATGGAGATAGCTGTGATGATTCCCAAGCTGCCCTCGGAGCCGATGAAGAGCTGCTTGAGGTCGAAGCCTGCCGTTAGATCACTTCCGCGTACTTGTTTACCCACCAGTGTTGTCTTTCCTGAGCTTGCTGAGGTGGTTGTAAACAGTTCCATCGGGCAGAACAACCTCGAGTCCAAGAACCGTGCCATGGAGACTTCCGTATCGGAGAAGTCGAAGGCCACCAGCGTTCGTGGCCACATTCCCACCAATCTGGCAAGAGCCCTTCGCACCGAGGTCGAGAGGGAAGATAAAGCCCTGCTCGGCCAGGTAGTTGTCGGCAACCTCCAGGACAACACCAGCATCCGCGACCAAAACGCCAGACACTGGGTCAAACGAGCGAATCTTGTTGAGGTTGCCAAGCTGAATAATCACCTCGTCATGGACTGGCACTCCGCCACCTGGAAACGAATTAGCGGCAACTCCGTCTTGTCACAAGCACGGACTCACCAACAAGACCGGTGTTGCCGCCCTGGGGAACAACGGCGATTCCCTCGTCATAGCAGTACTTCATGACCTTGGAGACCTCCTCCGTCGTCTTGGGGCGAACAACGACCTGGCTCTTTCCGTGATACTTGTTCATCCAATCGTCGTTGTAGGATACTAGCTCATCAGTGGTAGCTGATCCATCGAGGGTGGAGAGGAGCGACGTTTCGGAGCTGAGCAGGGAACGCAAGTGGGCGACATGGTCCTTGGTGACCCTCGTGAACGACTCGGTTCGAGGCGGGATGGACGAGCCATGGCGGACGTTGGTAGCGGCGAGTGTCGGGGCACGGTTAAGCACGAGCGACGACGGCGAGGCGAGCGACGCTCGGCGTGCTACGTGCTTAGGGAGAGCCCTAAGAATGGTACGGGCGACAGACATGATGAGGGGCGAGTGAAGGGTGCGGGGTGTAGAAGTGAGGAGGGAGTGACGGTTTGAGTCTTTTCTTTAGGAGAGAAGGGGAATGCAAAGCCGCTTGCGGTATTGGCGTGGCAGTGGTGGCGGCGGGCGGCTGCTACTTGTTCTTGTGCTGTTGCTGCTGGTGTTGGTGAGAGATGAGGTGGCTCACCCGATCCAAACGTCGGCTGTGATTCGAGAGGGCTTTTGGCGAGTGAAACCACTGGACCCAAGCAAGTGGAATGGAATCCATGTCGACGGATAGCGGAAGTAATCCGCCCTCGCCTGCTTCGATGGCGATCGGGTAAATCCGACGCACCCAGCGGCTAGCAGCCGACGCGGTGCGACAATCCGCGACTCGACCAACCCCATCACATCTTCGCAATCCGTCATCCCGGATCACGAGCGGAGCACCAACGAGCACCAACCTTTTCCACCCCGCTGGCACGGGATGCGGATTCCTTTAAGGCCTGCGCAACGCCCCGTCTCCGACGACCGTTTCACGACGTCGACATTTCCGCTCACTCCCATGCTACATTACAGCGCACCTAACTGCTGCATCGAATGGCTTCGTATGTAGTAGGCTCTACTAACCTAAATCGTTTTGTTTTCGTCGTTGATACATCACACTACTCGCCAACTCTATCCGCGCCTACTTGTTGCGGTGAGCCTGGTACCAGTGGATGAGGCCAGTGGTCTGAGGGCTAGTCAGCATTCGTTCCCGAAGGGCAACCCAGTCCGGGTCAGACTCACCGAGCTGTCGTGGCCGGTGACATCCTTAGCGTCAGGCAGCTGCTTGAGGATCGCCTTGGCGAGAACCTGTAGCCATGGGTTAGATCCATCGTCGCCATCCAGTTGCCGCACAACACCGACCTTGCCAAGCTCGACGCCCATCTGATCGTACGAGTTGATTCCCCAGATCGCGCCCTGGACGTGGATCTTGTGCTCGTAAAGGGCAACGAGAGCACCAAGGGTGCCAGGGGTGAGCTTCTGGAAAAGGATCGAGTTGGTCGGCTTGTTGCCCTCAAAGATCTTCGACTTGACCAAGGCCTCGTTCTGCGACTGCTTGGGGCCAAGCTCCTGGATAACCTGCTCCTCCGTCTTGCCGAATGCGAGAGCCCTAAGGAATCCACGCGTCAGCAAGTGCACTCAGGACAACCGACGGCTCTACTGACTCAGGCTGAGCAAAGAAGTTGGAGAGAAGAATCTCGTGGTGCTTGCCGCCGGCAATCGGGTTAAGGGTCTCGGCGGGCGCCAAGAAGTCGCTGCCATTAGCATTTCAACCAAGCGCAGGAGGCACGTACCATGGAATGAGCTTGGTGCCCTGGTGGATAAGCTGATAAAAGGCGTGCTGGCCGTTTGTTCCGCTCTGGCCCCAGATGATGGGCTGGAACTGTGTGAGTTATACTGGCAAAGAGACGTCGACTTATCAACTTACACCAGTTTCGTAGTTGACACGGCTGCCGTTCTTGGTAACGGTCTTGCCGTTCGACTCCATGTCACCCTGCTGGAAGTAGTCGGCAAACTTGTGCAGGTACTGGTCGTAAGGCAGGAGTGCTTGGGTCTGGGCACCTGTAGACTCATCAGCGTCCGCGTCTTGCCAACCTTCGAAACGTACCGTAGAAGTCGTTGTACCAGATACCAACGAGGGCGAGAATGACGGGGAGGTTCTCCTCAAGCTTGGCGGACTTAAAGTGCTTGTCCATCTCGTGCGCACCGTTGAGGACCTCGCGGAAATTGTCAAAGCCAATGCTGATGGCAATCGAGAGGCCAATAGCCGACCAGAACGAGTAGCGACCACCAACCCAGTCCCAGAACTGGAACATGTTGGCCTCAGAGATGCCGAAGGCAGTGACACCCTCGGTGTTCGTAGAAAGGGCAACAAAGTGCTTGGCGACATGGGCCTTCTGTGACAGAAGTAAGCAAGAGTTCAATCTCTGTTGAAACTCGACGCACGTCCTTAGCAGAAGTGAGGAACCACTCCTTGGCGCTCTCCGCGTTGGTGATGGTCTCCTGGGTGGTGAAGGTCTTGCTGGCAACGATGAACAGAGTCGTCTCGGGGTCACACTGACGCAGGACCTCTGCGAGGTCGGTTCCGTCAATGTTGGAGACGAAGTGAAGCTGGAGATCACGCTGGCTGTAGTGCTTGAGGGCCTCAGTCACCATGACGGGGCCGAGGTCGGAGCCACCGATACCAATGTTAACGATGGTCTTGATCGCCTTGCCAGTGTAGCCCTTCCAGGAGCCAGAGCGAATCTGCTCAGAGAACTCCTTCATGTGGGCAAGAACCTCCTGGACGCCGTCAGTTGCGCCCTCCTCCTGAATGTTCCAGCCGCCGTCAGAAACGGGGGGGTTGCGCAGGGCAATGTGAAGAACGGCGCGGTCCTCGGACGTGTTGATGTGCTTGCCAGCAAACATGTCATCACGGTACTGCTCGACATCGGCTTCACGCGCGAGAGCGAAGAGGCCCGCCAGGACCTCGGCGTCGATCAGGTTCTTCGAGTAGTCGAGGAGAATGTCGACGGCAGGAGCGCTGGTCTTGAACTCGACCGAGTACTTGGAGAAGCGCTCGGGGTCGGCAGCGAAGAGGTCCTTGAGGACATAGCTCGAGTGCTTGGACTGGTAAAGAGCCTGGAGCTTCTTCCAAGCCTCGTAGTCTGCCAGAGTAGAGTGTCAGCAGAGGGGAGTGTTGTGGGCAACTTGACGACGTACCGGATGCGAGCTTGCCAGTAGCCATTGTGATCGCTGTGCGTGGGTCAAGGTAGAAGAGGGAGAGAGGGTGATGAGGAATGGATGGCAATCCTTGTTGATGAGAAGGAGAGATGGATGTGCGGCAGTAGCAAATAGATGTTGGGGGCAGGTGGGAACGGAGGGCGGCACCGGCAGCAGGCTGTCTGGATTGGATTGCCTGACAGGAAGGATGGTGCGGACAGGATATGACGTTGGGGCAAGGTCCAGAGAGGGCGGACGTGCTCAGGGGTAGCCCTCCGTGGTACGCCGCCGCGCCGCCCGCGCCGTACAGCGCCTCGGCCGTTGTCAGTGCATTTTGGCTGGCGCGACTAGCAGGCAGCACGCGCAGGCCGACAAGCATCTCAGGCTCAAGGACACGAGACACCTTATGCATCCCTGGCAATGCTGACTATGGGAGATCGGACATTACGCTCCGCCTCGGCCCGTCTCTGCCACCCCACCCCACCCCACACAGCGGCCGCAACCGTCCGGACCGGACAGCCGGCCGCATGATCCATGGCCGGACCACCACATCCGCGTCCGCCCGCCATCCGTTCCGTCATCACAACCATCAGGCCTTCAGCAAACACCCAGCCCATTGCATTCCAGTGAATAATGAAAAGACACTATTGGCACCAACGACTGCTGGCACGTTGACTATGATCTGTATCTGAAAGCCGTTCTCTGTGTCTAGCTAGACCAGATCGTCAGATGAGAGAGCGGACAGAGCGGGCTGTGCCTCATGCAGTCCAGTCCCTCGACGCCCTGACTGACCGCTAGTTTGCCGGCGGCATTGTGGGCTGGGCGGGGTTGTGTCCTGGTGATAGGCGTGCATAAGTGTTGATAAAATAGGCACGCCATTTGGTTGCTGTTAGTTTACTTCCGCTCATCTCGGGCACACTCGTGCCGTGTCGTCATTGTCACCAAGCTACATAGGCATTGCCACCAGTAGTAGTTGTTTACGTATGCATGTTGTGGTGGTTGCATCCCGTCGCCAGGCAGGGGCTGCCCGAGTGGTTGCGTAGGTGTGTGTGGTGATGCATCTAATAGCTCCTACAGTAGCAGTGTGACTCCCACTCGCGCCACTCAGCTCACGCGCTCATGGCCACACCGCCGCCCAACGCCGAGTGAACATCAACTCGGAGCAGTGCACAACCACCAACTCGACTCGTCGCGTCTCATCACCCTCTCGCCATCTCACCTCACACGCCTCAGACATCGCGTTCAAACCCCTCAACGCTGGTCGTGCTTGTCGCCACCCGTCCCTCGACATTTGTGATATACATGGCCTGCAACGCCTTGGCCTGCAACGCCCACAAACATTGACAAGAGCCCTCAAACAAGCGTCTCATCCATCGACAGATACGGCCTGCCTCCTTGCGTGCGCTTCACCTAACCCGATCACCAAGCATGGCAGAATCATCAACACCCGCCTCCTTCTCGGCGTACGCCAGCAAGTTCCTATCAAACAGCCGCCATGCCAACCAACAGCCTTTGTCTGGCAGCCAGGTGAGTGCAGACTCGGCTCCAACATAACACAAGACGGCGCTGACTTGTGGTGCAAGATCTTCCGTGCATCATCACCTGGATCACCATCTCATGATGATCCGTTCTTGCCTTCGCCCAGCGCATCTCAATCTCAGCCGCGGCTGGCTGGCTCCTCGCGCTCAGCATCGCCACCTCCGACGCCGCCATTTCCCGGGCCCGGCATTGATGGGATCCCCTCGATCGCAGACATCACAGACAGTCAGGCAACTGGCGTCGGCCTGTTGTTCGATCAATCTGAAACGGATGGGCGGGCAGGACAACGGCAACTAAACACATATTCTCGCCGCCCCGTTCCAGACCCGTACGGCCCATCGTCAGATAGCGAGAGTGAACTGGAGGTTGATCTCGACCAGGTGGCTGCAGTTCGACAGTCACTAGTTGGCCCTTCAAACGATTCGCGGAAGTCGAGGAACAAGAAGGGATGGCTAGCGTACCAGAGCGTGTTCCCGTCATCATCATCCAGCGAAGCAACCGAGAGCGAGAAAGGTACTGAATCCGACGATAGCGATGCTGGTGGAAAGGGGGTGATGGGACAGTCGCGTCGAAACCCCCATTTCGCGGACGATCCGTTCCAAGGCGGAACCGGCTCCACCCTTGAAGAGCCACTCCTTGGCCCCGACGAGATCACCCAAATGACCACAAAGGTGCCTGTGCGGCTCCAGGTGTATCACGGCCGCTTTGGACATTGGGAGCGCGAGGGCTTGAGGAAATATAAAGGTGGTATCTGCGGCTGGAACGGCTACTGACTGACGCAGATTCGGGGTTCTTGGCCATCTGGCTTACCAGTCTCCTGGCCATTGTCATTGGATTGATGTTTGTCTGGGGTTCGACAGATGTAAGCATCGTCACTTCCTTTACGATGTCGTCCGGTCGCTAACACAAAGCAGCCACCATCCGAGTCTCCGAATCACAGAAGAGCGCCTTCAATCATTCCCCTTCTCCCGATCTTGCTGTTGCTGGTGATTCCGACGCTGATACTGCCTCCGGTCTTCCTCTTCCTCTTGAAGAAGACAGTCCGCCCAGTCCTGTTGGCAACGTCAATCAGTGTGCCATTCGCACTGTTCGTATGCGGTTGGTGGGCCTTGGGGGCAAGCTTTGAATCTGCCGGAGACACCGATCAGACGGATCGCTGGTGGGCGACAAGGGCCTTGCAGCTAGGAGCGGTTGTCCTCTGGTTACTCGCGGGTTGGTTTGCGCGAATGCTCTGGCTGCGACGCCGAAAGCTGGAGCGGACCGTAACTGTAGTGGAGGTGAGCAGCGCCTTGCTTTGTCAGCATCTAATGACCCAGCTCTCAACCCATCTCCTCCTCACACACCCTCCACTGTTGCTTCTCACCCCTCTCCTCCTGGCGGTCTTTGCCGTCACCTCGATTCCATTCTTAACCTTGCTTGTCCGCCTCGCGATGATCGGCTACTGGCGCCACCCGTGCGTTATCCAGGACTGTGCGTTTGCGCTGACAGTTTAGACGAGAGAACACTTACGTTTTCCAAATCCGTCCTTACGCTGGGTGGCTCATTTTTGTGGTCACCGTCGTATGGGTGTGGTCATGGGGTGTCATCCGAGGAGTAGGACGCGTCGCTGTCGCAGCTGTCATTGGCGAATGGTACTTCCATCGGTAAGAAGATCCTGGAGCAAGTATGATCTAACCCGCAGACAGAATGGGCTTGACCCGCTGGAAGTCACCACCGCCGCGGTCCATCGAGCGACCGGGACATCTCTGGGAAGTGTCTGCCTCGGCTCACTCATTGTGGCGACCGTTCGGCTTGTTGGGCGAGCGGCGGCGGAGCTTAGACGCGTCACTTCGCCTCGCTCCAAGGTCCTGCCATCGGCACTCTCGTTCCTGTCACGTCTTACCCCGTTCTTCAACATCACTGCAAGCGTGCTTGACCAGCTCAATGGCTATGCGCTGGTTTACGTCGGTATCACGGGTGATGCTTTCTGGCCAAGTGCGCGGCGTGCGGTTGGCTTGGCCAGCTGTAAAAATGCTGGCAAGCTCCTTGACTGTAAGTTTGGACCCAACGAGCCCTATGCTCACCCGCCAGACACCTTGATCAAGCTCCTGTTGACGTTGTGTTCGACGGCTACGGGACTTTTCACCGCGACCGCCGGCTATCTCTACATGGCGCATTCCCTCGGCAACCCAGGATACGCGCCAGTGGCTGCTATCTTGTGTGGTGGAGTCCCCTTCCTGGCTATTCGAGCGGGCGCAGCAGTGTTGGGTGATGCGTAAGTGGACGCCTTCTGGTGCCTGGGAGACCTTGACTAACAGCCAACAAAGCGCCGATGCCCTCTTCATCTGCCATCAGATTGACGGTGAATCGGGCGGTAGCCACTGTGATGAGGCAAAGGAAGCGGTAAGTTGGAAAACTGCATGACTGTGCTCGACACTAACGATGGCAGTTTGCAGGAGAGACATTTAGACGTGATTCAGTTGTGTAGACAGCCGACATTGTTTGTTTTTACGCATGTACCCCATGTTGTTTTGAAGTGGGTGATGATGACAAGGCAGTATGGATTACCTCTTAGACTACTAAACGACAAATGGGAGCTATGCTTCATTCCCAGCATTGCAGCATCGCCGTCCAGACGACTTGCTGCTGAACGGGACAGTGAGGATAATCCTACGTCCCATTACCCTTCCCCCGCTCACCAGTCGTGGTGAGCTAATCGTGCGCACGGCAGCGGCGGTCGGATGTGCCTTCCTCCGGCTCAACGACCACTTACTTTTGTTCTTCCTTCCTTCAACTGTTTCTCCACTACTTACCTTCCTTCTTCTTTTGACCACGCTGTTCAGATATCCTGCCTCACCGCTTCTCATCGTACTTACTCATTCCCGTCTCATCTGATCCTTATATCCCACACAACGATCGAAGATGGCAGTGGCCGTCCAGGTGAGTTGATTCCTTCCAACTCTATTCACCTTCAAACCGCTTCCTCACTTGCTGATCCGTCAAGGTGCGACCAGAAACCAGAACCGAGACCATTCAGTCTCAGCTTCAGCCTCAGCTTCAACCTCGGCTCTTGAGGTTCTTCGTCAAAAAGCTTCTCGAATTCTCATTCGGCGCTATCGCCTTCCAAAGGTCTGTCCGCACCTTCCCTGTCTGTCACTAGAGAAGCTTACTGGGCGGCACAGAAATCTTCTACCGGATGAAGCTTTTACAGACAAAAGGATTGGGGCCGATTCTCGAGTCACCATGAAGACATTCGAGAAAGGCGTCTGGTAAGAGAATGAGAGCAGCGCTTGTGTCTACGTTTCTTGTGCTAACGCACCCCGAAGTCAACAGGCAGATGCCCTCACTGCCCTCTTAGCAATTAAGACGACGGCCGTCCCGGCCGGTGGCATTTACGATGCGATCGAAAACCGCTATTTGAGGAAGCTCAGCTTTGTTATTCTCCTCGTAGGTCCCAGCTCGAACGATGTTCAGAAAGAACGCTCACAAGTCCATAGGACCCCAGTGATCGAGACAAGTTCGTTGGGGAGGTGTCTTTAGGCTCACCAACTACTTTCAGCGTCATCGAATCCTACACTTTCAACTTCTCATACTCTCCAGCGACTGGAGCACCAGCCATTTCCTTATCCCAGTATTCATCAGCACCCTCGCTACAATCTTCGAGCTCTATGGCAGCTCCAACAACTGTGACTGAGTTGCACATGACCTTGAAGGTTAGTCTTGGTCCCAATGTGGCCGTGCCCGCTGACAAGCACTCAGCACTTCATCTCAACGCTGAATCAAATGATTGCCGAGCTACCGGACCTCCCTCGTAAGCCATGTTTTGCGAAGCTGAACCCCTCCCTCATCTTTGCCAGGTCAGCGATATGTCGATCTACGGCTTCAATACACAAATGACACTCCCACCAAGTAAGTCCCTGAGTCGAAGAGTCTGATGTCCAGCTATCATGCTGCCAACTTTCAGCCAACAGCGGGGAGCCACTTCATCACAACTCACGATATGGACGAGGTGCCTGAAGCTATGAGGGTAGGACATTTTACGACGGGCGATCACAAGTAAGCAGGATGCCGTGCTTGTTCAAAGCGATGCGTGCAGTTGGCTGACAGCTTCAGAGTGTCGCTACTAGTCTCATCCGCTACGAAGTACCTCCCTCGCGAAACAGAGGTCGGAAGCTGTCGTAAGGGTGAACGGGCACCCTCGCACGAAAGGAGGAAGACCTTTCCACTTGCCCATTCGACTCAGCAGGCACTAATTTGGGTAAGCTTCCTTCTGTCGTGAAGGGCTCGACCTCCGCTGACAACTTGGACAGGATCCAGAAACTTTTACTACTCGACCTTCAGCCATAGGCTTCAGTGCTGAATCTGTGGCGGCCATTCCACAGGTGATCATTGGCAGGCGCGGGGAAAGGACCCGAAACTGGGTACTCTTAGTAAGGGTGAAAACCACAGCCTCCGCTAGTAAAACAGCAGGCCTAACTCAACCACAGGAGGAAGATGATGAAACCTTGTGGCCAGCCGGTGCGAGTCGACAAGATTCCTTGCTCAACACCCACACAAGCCTGACATTTATCAATCATTCCTCTCCGACCGACGAAACCAACTGCTTTCAGAGCACCGGCGGTTTAGACGAATCCTCTCCACCCTCAACCACAGCTTCACTTGCGGTGGACGCGCCCAACCTACAGGCAGTGCTTGCTCGGCCTCCGAAAGCTTTCAAGACGCCGAAGGCTAGCGCAGCTCCTACGGTGCCAAAGAGGCAACAGACCACTGCGACTCCGAAAGCACCCAAGAGGCAGAAGCAAACTGCTTTCGAGTCATCCAAGAACCCGAAGGCGACTTCCGTACCCAAGGGTCAAGTGAAAGTGCCTCCCCCGAAGAATGGGCCGCCCCGCTCGGTTGGCCGAGCTCGCCCTCCTCCTGCTGCGAGCGTGGCAAACCCTCCAAGGCAGGTTGGGAAGGCGATCGGGAAGGCAATTGGGAAGGCGATCGGAAAGGCACCAAAAGCTTCCAACCCACCGAGCATGAGTCCAAAGAAGACTCTGAAGACGCCTCGACTTATCAACGCTGCCGAGCCTGCTGGCAACATCAGCGTTCCGGCTTCCCAGCCTAGAAAGCATCTCCCTCGACTGGCCACGCAGTCGTTATCTACGGCACCCGCGACCCCGTCAAACTCCACGATGACCCACACTGTAAATCTCGATGAAGCCTCCGACACCAATGTCAACCCACCGCCTCCGGCCATGTGCGATACTGCCTCACTCGACACCTCCACCCCCAGTGTTCACGGTCTCCGATTCGGCCTCATGACGGCACCTCTCGACTTCGGGATGGCTGAATAGATCGATCACCCCGTCCGTCGTCCGTTGTTCACCATTCTCAGCACCCCGAAATTCGATGGCCGCAAGCTCTGCCTGTACATACATACATTATACATGATACCGATGAACAGCACTCTGTGTACTATGAGGCCCCTTCCTGAATGACCTGCGCACCAGCGTTGAATCCTCTAGGCCGTGACTCCTGCAGCTTTGCACTCTTGGTGCCAAATTGCATTGCCCGCTTGACACGGTGGCTGGTGACAGGCAACCCACAACGTTCGGCCGCCAGTCGAATGAGGATCTTGTCGCCATGACCAGGCCCGAGAGCGATGTTGCACTTTTGCCACATGGGCAGTGACGAGACGTAGCTGATAAACCCAAGATCGAGGTAAGGATACCGGGCGTCTCTCGCGTGAGACGAGATGACGCGGTCGTCTCGAGACAGATTGCGGAGCGGAATACGGTCGAGGTCCATCTGCACCTGAGCTGTCAGCTAGCTTGTCCTAGTGTAAGCCTCACTTCTTCTTGAAGGCCTGTCCAGCCCGCACGTTCGAAGGCCCTTCGATGGCGGGAATATCCACCTAGCTGCCTTGATTTGGTTAGCAGGCGCCACAAACACTACCTACTCGTCTGCTCCCAGGCCAGATATGTACACTTTAGAGGTAACAGTGTGCGGCGCCTCTGTGCCGTCCGGCTGCTTCACAACGCCGTGACCCCTTGACGCAAAATAAAGCGGGTATGCCAATGACTGCAAGTGTCAGTATCGTGGTAGCTCACAACGTGGCTGCATTTAGAACCACGCACAATGTCCATTTCTACATCAAACTGTCAGCTTTCTCTCATCTCCAGTGTTTCACCCCGCCTACGTACCTGTATTGCTGGGGTACATTACGTCCACGATTGACTGCCGGAAGCTACGACTTTCCTGTAGAGTCAACTCAAACTGTCGAAGCCGGAGACACGCCTTGACCTACCTCGATAGTGACGTTGACCTCGACAAACTGAAAGTTTCGGCCTGGGCAAGCGGCCTGCAGCTCTATGACAGCATCTCGACCTGAGACCCGGTCAGGGACATCGTAGGTGGGGAGGTGTGGGGGTTGCATTCGCGAGGATCGGGTGCTTCCTTTCTGTGGCTCCTCAAACGCAACGTTGACGAGCTCGATGGGCTCATCCAGCGGGATGCACCTAAACCGGAGTCAGTCACTCCTCATCGATGTATCTCACTGATGAACCAAGGCAGCGAGCAAGCTGCAGTCCACTCCGCCCGAGAAGAGAAGTGCAACTCTTGCTGTCCTATCCCCTGTTAGTAGGGCCATGAGGGCGGGCTGGCCGTAGCAACACTTACCCTGGTGTGGGTAGAGGGATGTTCTCCACTCGTCGGCGCACGCTGCTCAACAAGGCCTGAACAAAGTTATCGCACTCGGGGAGGGCGAGCTCCGCACCGAGGCTTGTTTCTGGTGCCTCGCTCGTGTTCACTGTGGCGACGCGATGCTGTTCGGTGAGCACGCCCTTGGTCGCTTCCACGTACCGATTGAGAAATCAGAAGAACAGCCTGCTCAAAGTCGGGGAACTATGTGGCCATCAGTATACACAAGAAGCACATGACCCATCTATCTCACCCCTGTTTCATTCATCAACAGCTTGGCGAGGTCCACAATGCCCCCCTCACCGCCGTTGAGTGCCCTCATTGGCAGGCCCTGGCTCCGACCTTCAGCACTTCGCGATGAGCTGAGAATGAATGTTTGGCATGGGGACCCCGGCTCTGGAATGTGAATGAGAAGCGAACGACGTGACAGCGGGTCAAGCGCGAAGTGTATGGTGTCGGTTTCAAACTGGAGATGGAGATCCCGTCAGTGACATACACAACAGATGTAGTCAATGACTGACGCTGAGGTAAACAAAAGCGTATCTGATCAGGTGTTAGCACTTCATTATGCATCCTGTTCAGCTGAACACACGCACGGGCCTTCGATGGCTTGCAACACCTGAGCTGGGCACTGGCCCGCCTCAAGTTTGTCAAAGATTGCCCGCGTGTCGTTATCATTTGGACCCAGATCGAGGCCGCTGAACACCTGGCCGTTCCAGCCCAGGACCCCTTTCTTTCCTACAAGAGGCTGGGCAGTCACCCCTTTGCCGCGGAGACCGAGGACGCTAGCAGAGAGCGACACCTCAACATGGCCGGCCGGGGTCTGCAAACGTCGCGTGTACAGCCCTTGGCTGTTTGGGCCTCGTGCACTGTTGGCAGAGTGTAGTGAGCGAACAAGAGCAGCATTTCTTGGATCGGATGATTGTGCCAGAGGCGATATGGTGAGTGTGAGGCCGCACATGGTGGTGAGGGATGGGGCGAGGGCAATGAAGATTGTTGTTGCACTGATGACTGAAGGTGGAAAACGTCATACAACCCGAAAAGCTGGAACCAACCTCCACCCTCCGCGTCTTGACCAAGTCCAAGAAGGTGCATCCGGCATGCAAGTATGCAAATGGCAATATTACAACGCAGGGTATTCATTCCCCCTTAGCTACGTTATGCATTGGGCATATCGATTATGGCATGCTATAAAGATGCTTGTTTCAAACGACGAGCGTTGCTGCTTGTGACTCTTGCTTGGGCCATTGGTATGCCCGACCCACTAAAGCTATTACCGTCCATTGGGAACTAGACCGGCGACAGAGCCGGTTTGTCGCCTGGTGCATTCTCCGTTGGTGCGGGCGGCTGATAGGAACTGGGATGAGCGCGTTTTCCGTCGGTGGTTGTCGCTCTACGTCGCGGTCGCGGTCGCAATCGCGATCGTGGTCGCGTTTTGGGGGGGTGCGTTCCACCTGTGAGGGAGGGACGCGTCGGGACCTTGTGGAGCGAGAGTCATTGAGGCAAAGTGAAATCCAGCGAATTGAAGCCCACAGCTAGCACGGCCTGGTGGATAGTCTGTAGGTGGGGCGCTGATTGTCACCCTGGATGACCCTAACCTGGCGCAACGGCCCTGGTTGGTGAGAGCGAGCGACAGCCGACTCGCGTCGAGTGAGCGTGTGAGTGTGGGTGAGTGCGTGGAACAATGGTTGTGCTGAATCTAGCCTTGGGCCATGTTCCCTGTGCGCCCCCTCGCCCACCTTGCCGCAGTGCACACACTCTGAGACAGGTCTGACCGCCACCGTGGCCATCGTGACGGGGGTGGCGGCCAGGGATAGGTTGCATGCCCGGGTTCTGACATCCCTGTCTCGTCTGGGTGCCTCGCTAGGTCGATCATTTGGTATTAGCCTACGGCACGCCCGGTTCAAATGACCTTGAGTGGTGCGCTTTAGTCTTTGTAGGGGGTTATTAGAAATGTGAAGTGTGCGTTTTAGCTGCAGCGGACGCGCGCTCGCGGATGGATTTTTTTGCCTTGTTTTCCTGAACAATAGCCCTGAGTGATTTCTCCCAAAGAGGAAAGTTTAGGACGCGTCCATCCCACTTGGTGCCAGTCTCACGCTCCTGTACCACCCTCCCCTCATCCCCCCCCCTCCCCCCCCCGCCCCGTACGCGCGTACCCGGCGACAGACTCACGCACCCATACCACGACCCACCCCCCCCCCCACCCCGCAACGCCCTCGCCTTCTGTCCTCTACTCTTCCTGCCTCCTTTACATCCATCATTCCCCTCTGCATCATCGACCTCACACCCAGGCCAAACCAATACTGCATCGCCCTTCACCATCCGCCATCATCTTTCATCCATCGCCACGTCTCTCTCCAACCCCTCTCTGCCCCTCTATCAAAGCGCTTGTTGACGCGACGCACTTTGTCACGACACGACTCTCAGTCCCCCGATCTTGCCACTGGACGACTCTCCAAGCCAAAGAGACGCGTCGTCCAACCGCATGATTTTCGTCTCTTGATTCTACTTGTCCTCAACTTCTTGCACACGTCTTGCGCTGCGCATTTCCTCCCTCCCCACTACAGGATACTGGCCAATCGACGCGTCGACGGGAGCCGACACACCCTCACCGACGCTTTTTCCAATCCACCGCTTGCGACCCATCAGCCGTGACATCGTCGCAGCAAAACCGGCGCGTGATTCCACCCATTCCGGCCCCCTCTTGTCACCCGGTGCGAGTGGAGCATCACTGTGGTTGTCGCGCCGACTTCTGCCCAAGCGTGAGTGCCATCATTGTGAATCTGAACACCTTCTCACTCACGTAGCGTAACCCTCAGTGGCCACGGCTCGCATTCAGCCCGTGCAGCACCCTTCAACCTCTACTCGACTGAGGGCGGGCATTTGTGAGTGCGCGGCGATCAGAGGCAATGATGTATAGCTAACGACAACAGAGCTCAAAGTTTGCCCTAACCACCCCCGCAACCTTCAGACTCACTGATCGACGCGTTCTTCATGCATTCGCATGCCTATGGACCTTCAGGTCCATCAGGATACGCTCAGGACGGCTCCGTATCGCCATCAATGCACCCAGGTGGCATGACAAGCCAGTTCGACCCAGCTATGCCGACAATGATGGTTTCACCTGATGTTGGAGGGCAAGTGCCCCTCGTATCTCCCGGCCCAGGAATGCCACCAGGGCACTCACCCGTGATGATGGGACATGGCCCTACATCAGAGCTACTCCAGTACTCGGCGATGGTTCCCCCTCAAGGACAGCACCACCCTCGACCTCCTCACCAGCACCGCCAAAGCTATCACCAATTCGTTCCCAACATGCAACGCCCTTCGTCAGCACAAACCACACGTTCCGACAGCCCACATATGTTGGGCGGCGACGTGTTCGGCGGCGCCGTCGTCGCGACTCCATCGATGGGCGGCAACAATGTTGTCATGGACGCACCAGCAACTGGACACCACATGCCCAGCTACGACTTCAACATCCATGAAGTGAGTAAGAGGCCACGAGTCTGACTGACATTGTCAGCCGCCGTACCCAGACATGATGCAAGGGATCTCGCCGGCCCGTGCCCTCGGACCAGCGCCCCCTCAGCCGCAGCCGTTTGCCACCCCTAACTCGAATGACTCGCACACGACACCAACGAACGCCCACACATACAAGCCCACCATGTTGTCGTCCTCCTCTATGTCGTCAAGCACAGAGGCGGACAGCTCTGTTGATCGTCCTACTAGACATAGCGTCATGATCGAGACCAGCGACGACGAGAACGACTCGCCTACAAAACGCGTCCGAGACCGCGCCCCTGTGTTCGAATCGTCGCAGAGCGAAGGCTTGGGCAGGGCGATGATGCCTCCGAAGAAGGTCACGGCGATTTCCACCCGGCCTCAGCGCCCAACCGCACCTCCAAAGCCTCTCCCAGCAACTGTAGGTCGAACAAGCGCCAAATTTGCCAAGGTTGCAGAGGATCCAGGAGTCGAGGGTATTCCCCCCGGGCCACGCTCCCTGGAAAGGCCTTCGCAGTCCTTTGCCTGCATTATCGGACAAGCTATCCTGCGGTCTGCGGCTGGCGGCCTTTCCCTCGAGCACATCTATCGCTACGTGGAAACAGCGTATCCATACTTCAAGTCGGTGGAGCAGTGGCGCAACTCGGTTCGCCACAATCTCTCGATTCACAAGATCTTCGTCACTATCCCGAGGACAGAAAGACATCCTCCCGGAAAGGGCGGCATCTGGATCATCGATGAGAACGAGAAGGTCCACTGGCCATCTGAGGACAAGTTCATCAAGAACTTCCCATCTTCGCATCCCCACCACGCAGTCTGCCGTCAGACACGCCACGAGAGACAACTGGAGCAGCGTGCACGGGAAAAGGCAGAGGCCGAAGGACGTGAATACGTGCCGAAGAAGGGGAAAAAGGGAAGATCAAAGCTGGTCACGAAGGACGAGGGCCTCAAGACTCCTGAACTCTCTCGCCCACCACCACCATTCATGTTGTCAGAGCACCATCCTGGCGCACACCATGCTCCACCCCATCCTCCCCAGATGGCCGCTCCCCTACCACCCCAACACCACCACACCGTTCCTCCCCAGCCTCGAATGATGCCGCCGCCACCGCCGTCTTCCCCTCCTCGACCTCCAAGCATGCACCCTTCGTCGTTCGACTTTGAGGATGACGGGGACTTTGTGCCCATGGAAACGTCGGAAAGTGATCGGCCCCTCCCCCCACTTCAATACGGAGAGCTCACCAAGCCGAAAATGGGTCCACTGTCTCACTCCAACATGCCACCGCCACCTCGCTTCGGTGGAGATGCTATGCGGCCCCCACTTGACTACGGTGATAAGAAGGGCCTTCGGGATGATGATGACGAGAATGTCTTCACAAGTGGGCCGAAGCGGGTGAGGCTCGCTCGGCCCGAGCCCCTCTCACCCATTGACGAGCAACAATCCGCCACAAGCTCGTTCCTTCATGACGATGCCGACATGTTCATCACTCCGTCCCGTGCATCATCTCGAACGACCCAAATCTCCAGCTCGACGCATTTCGGTTCCAGTGCGCTCAAGACGCCGGCACTCATCCAAACCTCTTCATCGCCGACATCGTCGCCCATGCCACCTACGATTACCCGAACTTCGCACCACCATCCCAGTGCCCTTCAGCAAGCCTGGACCCACGATGACCTGGCACAAACTACACCTACCTCTCCAGGCAAGCTGGACGCGGCCTTTGACTTGAAGCCATCGTCCCTCAAGTCCGACCACCTTGTCCGCGATGACGACAGCATCGTGCACTCTCTTGTTCCGCACGCTGCAGACCGAGGTCCACCCAAGACGCCGGTCACGAGATCGTCAGCTGCAGCAGACCGTACGCCCCGACTCGGAGGGTTGCGCACCCCTGGCATGATCCACAAGACTCCCCTCACGTACGGCAGCCCAGCTCGAGCTCCGCCATCGGCATCTGCTCATCTCTCAACCCCATTATGGGAGATCAGCGGTGTTCTCGATCGCATGAACGCGGCCGAATCTCCTACCCGCACTCCTCGATCTCCTAATGTCCCACCAACAAGTCCAACTCATTACTCTCTGAGTGACTGTGGCGACTCGCCTATTGCGAAGCGGCGCAAGATGACTGTGGCTTGAAGCCAATGAACAATGCCCGCCCCGCCTCCACCTGTTCCATGACTGTCCCCCTGTTCATATAGCCCTATGCTGGCCCTAGGTCTGATCTCGTTGTAGCAACAGTATACTCCCACCATTTCATACAACTTCCGGCAATCACTCAATGCCGTGACGACTCTATCATGACTTTGCCACTATTCGATGTGTTGTCTATCCGATACCTGCACCCATACATCACAGACTCCAATGCAACCATGTCAACCGCATGAACATCCCCGATTCGTAGCCAATCTTCAGCTTGGCTTGTGTCCTGCAGATTCAGCTCCTAGCTCCCGCTATCCCCCCACACTCACCATCTTCATTCATAAGCGTCTCCTCGTCAACGCTTTCGATGACCCAAGAAGGGAGGACGATATGCTTATGCTTGGGACTGGGGACGCACGTCAATATCACGCATGAGCGGATTCACCCACCGGGAAGTTTTGCGGACCAGCTCCACATACCGCCCAGAATCTTTGTCATCCATAATGATGTGGGTGAGTTTGGGGTCCAGAATGCTGTCGACAACTCGGCCACCATGTTCCTTCAGCAAAGTTTCGGCCTGGAGCAGTCTGCGCCATGGTCTTAGCGCACATAGCGCACATATGACAGCATCACGACTCGACTCACCGCTCGACAGAGGCAGGAGTAGGCGTGGAGGAGGTCAGTCCATTGGCTGTGGCATTCACCGCTGTATCCACGTAGAAAACCAAGTGGGAGAAGATCTAGAAGGATAAGCGCAGGTGCTGGAGTCATACACCTACCAGATCGTCATCATAGGTGTCGGCCTGGAGCGTTTCTCCCATGGGCTGATACTGCGGTACTTTAGCAAACATGCTGTCTCAAGACGACTCACATCAACAGGCACCTTGCCGGGCTCCAGAAGAGGGAAGAGAGCCTTGTCAGGATTAGGAAGTGTAGCAGACTCGGGGCTTTGTGGTGACGACAAGTCTTCCCGGCCTTCGACTTCATCGGCTGAGTCCTCATGGGCACTTTCTCCCTCGGTTTCTTGGTCATCGTCAGAATCACTGTCGCGTTGATCATGAGGCTGCGCGGGGACCTGAGAGACACCGAGGCCCCATTCCAATTCCAACGCAGTGTCCAAACCAGACGGCGTCCTATTAAGGGCTGTGCCCTGCTCCGATCCAGCTGCTGTCTCGGAGAATGGCGAACCATTGGCATCGAGGGAGCCCGCATCATCAGTCTGCTGAACTTCCGACTGGCTCAGCCCTGTGCGGTCGCGAATCAAAGTGGTTTCGTCCAGTTGTTCCAAGCTCTTGTCGAAGTAGCGAGTATCCTTGTCTACGTCTGATGCGAATACAAGCAATCTGAGCGGGTCAGAGAGCGTCGTTTCTACGCTTACTCTTTAATAAGAGGGAGCGGCTTGCGACGTTTGATCGACTCGAAAATCCACTCAGGTTTGACGATGCTGTTACCCTTCCGAATTTGCGCTTTCACTCGGGGGGCTGAGCTCGTTAGAAGCTGCAGGACGACACAGCTCACTCTTGTCGTCACTAGAGATTACTCTCGCCGAGTTGTCTGCCAGCTGTGCCTGTGTGAAGTCGCCCCCATGTTTGCAGACAATTGCTTCTAGTTCCTGCTTCGTGTGTTGTGGCGAATCCTTCGGGATGTCTACCAAATCGTTAGCAACCAGGTGTCTTCTCACTCAGACGAACAAAAGGTGATACCACTGAAGATGTGGCTTTCCGCAGCGTCGACAATCTTCTGCCCACGGAAGCTCTCAAAGAGCTCAACCTTGCCCCTCGTGGTGGGGGTCCTCCGTTTCTTCCTCGTGCTGATGGGCGTCAGGGATACGTTACCTATTCACAACATACGACCCTGCCTCGTCGTCGACGTATCGCTTCTGGGGCCTGTTCAACAGGGTGGTAAATTCATCGAGACTGAGCTGAAGTTGTGAGTAGGCGGTCACTGGAGCTGAGCTTACGCAGTTCCACATGTCACGATCACGATGCTCTTCGCTTCCTGGGTTCTCGCGGCTAGTGCGGTCCCAATGAATGAAGCGGCATCGGGGAAACCTGAGAGTGTATCCTGCCCCATAGTTCCCAGCTGTTGATCAGCGTCCGTCGTGGGCCAGAGAGGCAACGAACCCGCCATAGTTATCTCTGAGGCCTTGACCTCGATCACAAATGATCTGACGGATTAGCACGCCGGCTTCCCTTATCTCATATCTCACTTTTCCGGATTGATGTACACATCAGCTGAGTGTCAGAGATGAGTTAAACCCTAATTGGCTCACGCTTGTCGTCGACGCCAATGGCACCCAAAGTTAGCCACGGGGGAGGGCTGTTGCGTTCAAATGGGCGCCAGTCGTCCTTGTGGTGGTTCCTGAAGGAGGGTGTAAGTCAAGGCGAGATGAACGATACAAACTTGATCCAGTCGTAGTCACCGTAGCTCATTCCGGAGCCGACCTTGGCAAACGTAACGAAGCTACTTTTGTCAGAGACGTTGCAGTACTTACTCACGCTGGTGTTTCCCCTGATCCGTCGTCCTCCTGAGGCACGCGCAACCCACACAGAAGGCTAGAGATCTTGCCTGTCCGACCACCTTGCCCCCACCAGCCGCCTGACCTTGTTAGCTTTTTGTTCGGAGTCTAGCCGAACCTAGCACCATAAGATCAAGATTCTGTGACGTTAGGCACCTCTCCATCAACAATCCACTCACCTCGCCCATTTGGTCAGCATACTCTGGCTTCACCTTGACCCAGTCGGCCCCACGAGAGTTGGTCTGGTATGTGCTGTCCACTCGCTTCACCACGATGCCTTCTCCTCTGGAGGTGGGTTTAGATTGTCTCCAATCAATCAAAGACGTGAACCTACTTGGATTCAAGAACGTTTTCCAGCATCGCTCGGATGTCTTTGCCATTCTGGCCCATCTGTTCGTCCACAAACTCTAGCCGCCCACGGAAATTGCTCAGGTCTTTGAACACCCTCCCGGACTTGAGTAGCCGCTTGCGCTCAGAAAGACGGAAGCCGGTGAGGCACTTGTCGTTCAGATATAGAATGTCGAAGATTTTGACTGGGAGCGTCAGTGATGTTGACAGCTCTAACGGACAGCATGGTCGAGGAGTCGTTTCATCGGCGATAACATCTGGAAGTGTCAGGCGGCCCTGGGTCTTCTCTTTCATACCTAAGGCTGCTGTCTTTAGGCTTCCAAAGGCCAGGTACTTGTCCAGGATGGGATCCCATACCATCATTTCCCCGTCAAGGATAATGCTGACGGAGTTAGGAGGGAGGTACTCCCCAGTCCCTCGACTACTCACTTCCGAACTCCGTCTTGGAAGGCTCCAGAGATGTATTGCGTGAGACTGCCCTCTCCCACATGGGCCCCATATAGATAGGCTACAGCGTGAGCACAAAATAGCAGACCGCTGCTCACTATAGTCTTTGGCCTTTCGCGAGCAGTAAAACCACTCTGCCCCATTGCCGCGCATATGAAGCTGGATGCGTTCCCCGTCTAGCTTCTCCTCCATGATGAACTCTTTCCCAGGAGCACCAACGAGTTTGGCACAAGCATCGAGGGACGAGGAAGGCGAACGATGACAGAGTTGAGGCAGGAAGCAACGAAACAACTCAATGCTCGTTTGCTGCCCTTGTCAGATCCGCATTGTGAAACAACTCACATTCTTCTCGAGTCGGATTTCCGGCTCGTAGAGAGTCCAACAGACCCGCTTGAGGTCAGAGCATACGTTGAAGAGGGCCATGGCATCCGGATGGAATGCACCAAGCACTCCCTTCTCTTTGAAAGATATCCTGAGATCTGGGATCAGCGGGACTCGAGGAGCCAACAGGTCTCACCCTTTAGAATGATACGGATGATCCATTCCTGTTGGGGAGGTGTGCACTGCTCGTTGATGCGTCGAAGGATTGGAACATACTCGTGTCTGATATCAGCACCATTCCTGTTCCAGTGTGAAGCTCACTGTTTCATCCGGCCTTTGGCCAGCTCGTCGAGCAGGTCGTTCACATCGTCGATGCTGAGCTTCCCCTCTTCAACAACGGAGCGAGCGGCAATCTCTTGGTAGCAAACACGTGCAAAGTCGCCGGAGAACCCTTCTCGCTGATGGTTTAGCTCTGCAATTTGGCTTGAAGCCCACCTGTCCCTCCACAGGCTGCTTCCACTTGATTAGCCGCTGGGCAGCTTCACTGTGCTTGTCCAGGCCGAGCACCTCGATGTAGCACCGAGCCATTAAGGCTTCCTTGAGATTATAGACAGGTCGCTCACGGTCCCTCTGAGTCTGGTTAATCCTACCCTCCACTCCTTCATGCTCCCTGCTTCTGAGATGAAGGGACACGCACATCTGGCAGCAGCAAACGGATGAGGGGATAGAAGTCATTGCCGACTTTGATTCGCCATTGATGCATGAATCGCTCGAGAGATTCTCGTCGCTTTGAAACATTCTCATTGCGTAGCCTATCCATTAGAGCACAGAGGAGAGCGAACTGAGGTGAGGGGTAACGGTTGATACATCCTGCTGGTCGGTCGATTGCAGAAGGGGGAGCTAATTGAGTGGGCGGTAGCTGCTGGGAAGATGAGGGTTCGTCTTCCTGCTTTGTTGAGCTTTGGTGGTAGTGATTTTGCTGATGCCCTCGATAGTACCTTGCCGATGATGGCATGGCGATAAGTGGGGTGGAGAAGAACAAGGATGAGAGGATAGGATATGGATGGTCCAGATGATGTTTGTGCAGGAGGCAGGTGCGGAGAGGGCGGAAGCTTGTCTGCCGTTCAACATGACAGTGGTTGACATCATCATCAGGTGCATCACGTGACTTGTTATCTCCCATCATCATCCTCAATCACCGATTCTTCGACTCTCAGCAACTCATGCTGCTCCTCATCATTGACCTCGGGCTTGGCGCCCACTACCACGCGGCGCGCAAACCAGAGAGATGGCAGACACAAGGCCACGAAGACCACCCATACTAGCTGTCGCTTTAACGAGTATGGCGATTGAGCCGTCGTTGAGAAGGAGAAGAATGACGACACTGCGAAGACGCCAACGGAACGGCAGATGGCGGCAGTGCTGAATGTCAGAGAGTTTGCCAGAGCCAAGAGCGAGCTGTCAGGTATCGTGTCGAGGACAATGGTGTCGAGTAGGGTTGGGGCAAAGTCTCCGACTCGACGAAGAACCAGTTGCACAAAGAGTATGGCCCATCCGGCTACGCTCAGACGCCCGGTGACGGGGTAGTCTCTATTGGCTGCCCATGCCGCGGGAAATAGCAAGATAGCGATTGGGTACTGGACTAGGCCTGGTGGGCGTCAGCAGCCAGACACCGGCCCTTTCTCACAAAACGTCAAGTAGGCGTTCTCTGGCACAATCCGGTGCAGCACAGGGAACAGGAAGATTGTGAGGACAATAGACATTCCCGCCCCCAAGGCCAGTAGCACACCAATGGTCTGTGTCTAGATATTGTTAACGGCGCTGAAGAGCATGTCTCACAGAGAGCTGGAGACCGCCCAGCTTCTTGTCGGTGAACGCAAAGAGTGGGTAAATTGCTTCCCACGAGAACATGATGATATTCGCGACTTGGCTGGTAAGCAAGGTTTGAGTCGAGCATGGCGACTCACGCCCATACAGCAGCAACACATTCTGAAATGACTTGTTCTTGACCAGAGCTTCCAGTCCTCCCAGCTTCCGCCTTTCGCTTGTCGTGGACGCAGCACCTCGGGCCGCCCTTAACGACGGCGGAAGTGTCTTTGTGGCTGCGTGAATATCTGCACTGGGACAAGTTGAAGTAGCACTGACCTCAGGCAGAGATAGGTAGGAGGCCCAGGCTGCTGCCACTCCTGTCGCACTTGCTGCAATAGCCGGCAAGAGGTATGGGTAGGTGACGAAGAGGGTGAAGGACTCTGGCAACAGCCTTGGCACTGGTCGTGACAAGAAACCTCCTATTATGGGACTGGCATGTTTCAGCCTGTGGCTCAGATCGTCTCACCCACGCGACGGTCACTCCAATAGTGAATGATGGTGAGAACAGTGCAAAACCTTGGCGTTAGAAGGGCATCTCGAAGGCACCTCACATTGAATGCGGTTGCTCTTGTCACACAGCTCACCGACAATGGTACGAGATATGACACCAACGCCGGCACTAGGCGCGATCAGCATCACCTGTGTAAGAAGATACTTACAGCAGCCCCACTTGTTCATCAGTATTCATCGACGGTGCCCACTCACAGCAAGCTCGTAGTAGAACAGCAGACACTGCGCTCTTCACAAACCCAAACGCCAGGGCAAGGACAGCCCAGAGAGCCACAAGAGGAACAAACACGGCACGCCTGCCGTATCGATCGGCCAGAGGCGCATACATTGGGGCTGTGACTGCCTCAGTCACCATGAGGGCCGATTCCTGGCCGATGTTAGAGCCCAGTCGACCCGTTCACACACCGCCGCGGCTGACCAGAGGCCGACTGATTCTTGAGGGACCCCGAAGTCGTGCATCATTTCGTTGATGTAGGCTTTGCGCTAAGCCGTGGCCAAGTGCGCCTACGACTCACGAAAGATGACGGCGAACATGAAGCCCTCGCTGGCTCGCGACAGGCAAAGGGCTGTCAGAGCTGCGACAGGCAGCGGCGTAGGTTCCTGTCGCCCATGCCCATTCTGAAGGCCTGTGGGGCCCGGGACTGGACTTGGGCGACGGTGAGAAATTGTTGATGGGCGCCGCATCACCCCCGAGTCTGTCGATGACCGCACGCTGGAGACCATTGCGGGGTATGGTTTGGGGACTTGAGTCGCCCGATCGAAGACAAGTTGGCAGGACACGACAGCAAGTTCACGTCCGTACATGCACCACATGCACCAACGTGGTCGTCGTATTCTTTGGTGTGAACCGATGAGGCACCCGGCTCGTCATAAGGTGGGGCCCCCACAGTATGCACATAAGCGAGAACGCCGCGTGTCGAAACGAGGCAACGAGGCCAACGCGACGGCGCGACCAGATATGATGCGCGTGTGTCTCATTGCGATCCACTCACCAAGCACGATGACGGCCGCCGAGCGTGAGCACACCTGCGCAGATGTCCGACACTGAACACTCGGCGCTGGGGCAGGGACGGCGTAGCGCCACCTTGCTCTTTGACCTCCGTTCCGCACAGGTGGTATGGGCTCAAGCCCAAATTTGGCGTGACGACTTGACGACACAGTCCGGCGTCGTCGAGCCAAAGCGCTACTGAAATGCGTTGCGTCAATCGGTGACAGAGGCCTCCGAAGGAGCCTCGCTAGCAGGAGGAGTATGTATATGGTTTTTGGGCTTGAGAGGGGAAGGACGCGGCGACCTCGCCTCGCCAAGGCACTGATTGTGCCGTGTCAACGAGGCGACGCGGCCGCCTTGGCGGCGGGTGCCACCGATCCGATCCGATCCCTCCTGCCTGTCCTCACTTTCCTCCTGGTCTGGCAACACAGAGATCTGGAAACTGGGCGAGGAAGACGATCATCGCACGAGGCGTGCACGCAAGGCGTAAGTGGCAGGTGCGGTGGCGGACCGAACCGGCGTGCCGACCATTGTGCTGTTAGCCACTGGCCACTGGCAGTTGCGGTTGTCCGTCCGGTCGCGACGGACCGGCTGGCCGGCAGGGTGGATGGTAAGCTTAGACATGGTCATTGTCCGCAAAGCGGCGAGAGGCCGCCGAGCATGCGGGTTGCGACCACTGAAACGGTCAGTTTGCTGTGATATGCTAATACACGGAATAAAATGGGAGCATATTGACCTCCGCGTTTCCCAGGGCAGGCGTTGGCCGAGGCTGGGCAGACGTCAAGCCGCAGTGGCGGCAACCGGGCGCCGCAGGGTGAGGCCCGAGGCATGAGGCGGCCGGCGCGAGGGACGAGACGGTGGTGGTACGGTGGTGGCATGCGGGTCACGGCGGCGAGCGCACATCGCCCGAGGGCATAATGGCGGTCCTGTCCAGTGCGTGGGCCCGCCGTCGTCGTGCCACGGTGCCGCCACCGCGCCACCATCTGCACGCACCGCCGCCGGTGGAGTCTACGTGGGACCTCGCACGCGTTTTGCCGTCCGCAACTAGGCAACTGGAATGTTTTGGCACGACCTCGTTTGCGCTCCATAAGTAGGTATCGTTCATCCACCTCGTTACTCCGACCCCCTTCCGTCGTCGTCCTGCCTGGCCTTGCGATCACTTCCGACAACAAGTCGACATTGTTGGTCCCTTTCTACCTTGATCACTTTTCACTTTCGTAGATCAACAGCAGTCGATCTTCACCACCGTCGTCGTCGTCATTCTTCACCGCCACCGCGTCGTCGTCGTCGACTGCTTCACCACCAGCGCACTTGGTCAACTCGGTTACTTCACCCTCACTCCTTCCACACCCACATCCCTTTGACCTCTTCGACCCCACCACCTACCTACGACAATGACTCAGGCGCGCATCTTTGCCCCGGCCGACGTCAAGAAGAGTGAGTAAGGGCTGCTGCTGCCGCTGCCGCTGCTGGTAGTAGTGATGGTACTACTTCTGGTAGGCCTTCTAGTGGTACTGCTGTCTAGCATGCAACCGGCGGGGTCTATGTCACCGTCTGTGCAGAGTGCGCGTCTAGAATCACCAGTGCTGACACTTGACCAGGGGCCTCGCGTACCGCTTGCTGGGTTACCAGTGAGAACAATGTCTACGACATCACCCCATTCCTCGACGACCACCCGGGAGGGGAGGCCTTCCTCCTCCAGTACGCTGGCCGTGACCTCGAGGATGTCATGTCCGACAAGTTCTGGCACGAGCACTCGCCTTCGGCCTTCGAGATGCTTGAGGAGTTCAAAATTGGAGTGCTTGTCCAAGGAGAGTCGACAGTCTCTGATGGTACGTACATCGCCTGCGTACTCCCACGCACCACGCGCGCGCGTAAGAAGGTGGCGCTGATCATCTCCAGACTGGGTGCCTGACGAAAACTTCCACCCCGACGAGACCAACACCAAGGCCGACTTTGACAAGAACAAGTTCCTCGACCTGTCCCAGCCTTTGTTGGCACAGGTCTGGAGGGCCCCTTGGTCAAAGGAGTACTACCTCGAGCAGGTACACAACCCCCGCCACTTGAAGGAGTCGGCTCGTCTGTTTGGCTATGACTTCTTAGAGGCATTCACGCGTACCAAGTGGTATGTGGTTCCCCTCTTCTGGGGTCCCATTACCGCCTTCATCTGCTACCTGTCGCTCCTCCAGTTCACCGACTCGTCGATCGTTGCCGGTGACGTCCTGCAGTGGCCTCTGCCCCGTCTTCCCAGCGTGGCGCCTTCGGCGGTCCTCAAGACCATCCCATGCTTCATCCTCGGCAACATCATCTGGACGCTCCTCGAGTACGGTCTTCACCGCTTCCTCTTCCACGTCGACGACCTCCTTCCCGACGCCAACTGGGCGCTGATGCTCCACTTCCTCCTCCACGGTGTCCACCACTACCTGCCCATGGACCGTCTTCGTCTCGTCATGCCCCCGCTCCTCTTCTTCGTGCTCGAGACACCGTTCACCCGTCTTGCGCACCTCATCTTCCCCAAGGCTATCGCTAACGGCATCATCGCCGGCGCTTTCACCTTCTACATCCTTTACGACTGCATGCACTACGCCCTCCACCACACGCGTCTCCCTCAGTACCTCACTGAGATGAAGCGCTACCACCTGGCCCACCACTACAAGAGTGAGCTTTTCTTCACCCGTCACAAGCAGCCTTGCTAACAATGCACAGACTTCGAGCTCGGCTTCGGCGTCACCTCGAAGGTGTGGGACTGGTGCTTCAACACCTTGCTCGTGTAAGGCTATCTATCGCCCAACAAGGATGACAGGATGTCGTACGCATGTCGCTCCGCATCTCCAACGTCGCCACCTTTCTGGCTTCGTCACACCACATCACTCCTCCCCCCGTCCCTCGATTGCAGCTATAGAACAATAACCGCTCCCAGGGCCCATTCCTGGCAATAGATACCAATGTATTGGATGTGTATAGGTAGATCCACGACTGGCGTGCCGGGCTTTCGTTGCCGGTCTTGCAACTCCGTCAGTCAGCCGAGAGAGCCCCGAAGGTAGAGATGGAGGCACACTTTGCCCTAAGGGGCGTACTTCTAAGTGAATGGATTGTTCCTTTTGACGATCCCAACGTGAAGGTGGGGCTTGCAAGTCGCAAGTCATGTGCTGCCAGACTGGAGAGGCAGGCCCAGGCCAGGTGCACGAGCATGCGACATTCAAAGTTTGTATGACCGTTAGCACTTGATGAATTGTGATGATAGGGACGTCGTATGCATGAGCTGTAGCCTGTAGCAGAGTAGGGCGACCGAGTAATGCAGCTGATACGGCCCCAAGGCTGTTTGGGCTGTTCGGCATACCATGGCATGTGAGGACATGTGGGCGCGCACAAGGGCGAATGGCTCCAGGGACAAGTCAGGGAGGCCTACCCAGGGCTGTCCTGACCCAGCAAACCAGAGCAAGTCACTGGGACCGTTGTGCCGTGCTGCTCCACCCACCCTCGTGATACGTAGTCACTGAGCGACATCTCTGCCTCTGCCTGCGGATGCCCAAGGCAACGGAGTAAAACCTCAAGGAAGGGTGCATGTCAGGTACCGCTGGGACATTCAAAAGACCAGAGTGCCCTCGGTGCAAGGCAGTGAGGTGGGATGGACGGGTCCAGGGTTGGTTCAGGAAGCAGGGACTGATGCAGGGCAGACTGGTGTGCCAAAAAGTCGATGCAATCTGTGGTGCAGCGGCTTCAGCAGCTTGTTCTCGTCGCGCCTGCGCGCCAGCCTGTGAGTAGGCTGCTGGCCGAGGTCGACGACGACGTTTGCGACAAACCAAAGGCGTCGACGACCACCATCGAAAGGCGGCCTTGGTGCCAAAAGACTGGTTTGGGCCCGCTTACCCGCACATCTGGTACCACAGAGACGACGGGCATCAGCCCGGCCAGCCAGGCGTGCAGCACGCAGGCAGGCAGAGAGGTCTTTGCATGCAGCAACAGCAGCAGCAGCAGCAGCAGCAGCAGCAGCACAGTCTGCAGTCCAGCCCGCCCAGCATTGTAGCCAGCCCGGCCCAGCCCAGCCAAAAGCCGCCTCCTCCATGCCTCCGCCGCCGCCGCCGCGCCGCTGCCTTCTGGCTACCGCAGTCATTGTACCGCGACACCGAAAAACGGCAGAGCCCCCCCCATCGCATCCCGCCCCTCGCCATTCACATACCACCACCCAACAGTGGTACAGCGCAGCGCAGCGTCCCTTGACCATCCTGCCGCAGCTGCCGCCGCCGTCGCCGCCGTGCCCCCGTCCCCTCCCCCACATCGCACTACCACCACCACCACCACACCACCACCACCTAGTCACGCACTCTGTGCACATCTTCACCCTCCCCCCTCCTACTTTCTCATCATTCAATCGACCAGCGCAGCATAGCATCGGGATCACGTCAGGCATACACATCTACTCGGCCTACATCCCAGTGGTATCAACGACCACCAGCGCTCGGTCCACCGCCCCGCAAACTCCCTGTCTCACCGACTCATCAGGTGAACAGGTCGCCGGCGGTCCCGGTAGGCAGTCGGCCTATACCGGGCGCGCCTTGCGCTCCAACCACCATCAGTCCCCAACCCATTCATCCTCGTCTTCATTGCGTCTCCACTCGCGTGAGACCTCTCACTCACGCCCGTCCTCAACAAGCGCACCCACAGAAACATTCGCCCCCACAAGACACACACACTCCCTCCCTCGTCGCATCTCGCCCCCTCGGTCCCCATTGTCCACCGATTGGTCGTCTGCTTGATTCGACTGAACAAGCCTACAGCACCCACAGCACCCATCGCCTCACGCCGCCGACACACCCATACTAGCCTACTGGCCGCAACCCGCCCGCGCTGGATATTCACCTGGTTGCTGGTTGTCGCCTCTGTCCATCCGAGCCTGTTTCACCGCCATTTGATCACGACGCATCACGAACACTACCAACACTAAAGACTTCAAAGAACCACAACTCGACCGCAGGTCTGAACACACGTCTCCGGTCTAGTCTTGCCACCTTGCCAAAACGCTGGCACGTCGCCCAGGGAGAGCATCTTCAACCCGCCTCAACCCGCCTACAGCTCCAACGGCGACGTCGGCATCGGCAATGTCGAACTTTGGCCAGGGCTTCCAGAACACTGGGTTCGACCCCTCTCTCCTCTACCAACTTCCCAATGCAGGCGGCAACATCAACGTGGGGAACATAGGTGTGGGCAGCGCGGGCGACCAATCCCAACAGAATCAGGCGGCAGCGTCAGGCTTCAACCTCAGCCAGCTGACAGCCAACCTCGGAGGCGCCGGCGGCAACTCGATCCCACAAGGATGGCTCACGTCGTTCAACACGCTGCAGTCCCAGGCTAGTCAGCAGATGAACCAGCAAACTCGTCAGCAGCAACAGCCTCAGCAGGGCAACCAAGTCAACATCAACCAAGGTCTCCCTCAAGTTGGTGGCAACCCACTCGTTCCCCAGGCCAATGACAGTCAACGCCAATTGGATATTGTACGTTTAGCATCTTCGGCTCACGCTTACCTCAGTTGCGAAACATGCAGGCCGTTCGAACTGGCGGCATGGGCAATGCCTCACCACAGCAGAACGCTACGCAGGCCCTAATCGCCCAGCAGCTGCAGCAGTTGCAGCAAGCACACCCCCAACTTGCCTCCCAGCAGCAGCAGCGGCAGCAGACTCCCCAGCAACAGCAACAGCAGTCAGCGCAACGTTTGCCACAACCACAAATGGGGCAACCGCAGCAGCCTCAGCAGCAAGGCCAACCCGGCCAACAAGGTCTGCAGTCTTCTCAGGCTCAAGCTCAGCTTCAAGCGATGGCGATGAAGGCAGCGGAGGCCATTTTGAACACAAAGGTGCGTTCAATACTTCTCCCTAACTCTGACACACCACAGGACCTCTCGTCACTGCCTCAGCAAACGTTTAGTCAGTACACTGGCTTGCTGCGGAAGGGCAACATCATGACGCCAGACATTCAGAAGGCTATCCAGAAAGTGTACGTTCTGCAGTGTGCTTCACTGTTCGGCTTTCTCCTGACACAATACTCTAGGCAACAGTGGGCTGCTCAGAACTCGGCAAACGCGGCCAACAACATTGGCGCGAGTGCATCCTTGCCCGTTGATCTGACGAACGCCACACCAACAATGCCGAACACACAACTGCCGCAAGGTCAGAATGTGAACCTTCAGCAAAACTCGCTTCAGCAGCAACAGCAGCAACAGCAGCAGCAGCAGCAGCCGCCTGGAATACCACAGAACCCATCGCAGATGACCCTCCAGCAGCGCGAACAACTCGCCAAGCGTTTGATTGCAGGGCAGGGTGGAGTTAACCCCAACGCTCATGCCCAACTCTTGGCGATGGCTGCACAGCAGCGAACTCAGCAGACACGGCTGCCTTCCGGCAACATCAACATGGCCAACTTGGCGCAGGTTCAGCAACTCACCAACGCTTTTCAGCAGCAGAACCCCCTGCAACCAACTCTTTCGCCTGCCGTGCAGCAGCAACTGCTGATGCAGCTGCAGAACCAGCAGCAGCAGAACCAGCAGAACCAGCAAGGCCAACAGAGCCAGCAGAATCAAAACCAGCAGAGCCAGCAGCAAAACCAGGGCCAAAACGCACCGAAGCCGCTCGGTCAGCAGCAGCAGCCACAGCAGTCACCTGCGCAACAGCAAATGCAGACTCTTCAGCAGCAACAAGCCCAGGCTCAACAGCAGCAACAGCCCCAGCAGACCCAGCAGTCGGAACAGCCACAGGCAGGGCAACAGGGCACACCAACGCTGTCCCAGCAGACTCAGCTGGCGAGCCTCGCCCAGGCAAAGCCTGGTGGCACGCAGCCGTGGGCGGCACAGCCGATCCGATCCCCAGCCAATCTTCCATCCGAGCAGGATTGGCTTCGCGTGCTTCGAGGACTGCATCACAACCAAAACCTGCAGTACCCAGTCGTCGACGGCAAGCCAGTGAACCTGTACAAGTTGTTCGCTTACGTGTTTGCCTATGGAGGATACCGCTTCGTAAGTCTAGCGTTAGCGCTGGGAGGATGAGCCTGGCTAACGACACTTTAGTTCGACACTCAGCCTTTGGACAAGCTTTGGGCTCTCGCCGCGGCATCTGTTGGCTTCAGCATTGGCTCCGCTCCTGGGCAGCCAGGCACTGAGGCCATTGCGAAGCAGATCAGTGACATTTATCACACGTATCTCAGCCGCCTCGAGGAGCTCTGGGTCCAAAATCTCGTCCAGCAGCAGAACCAGCAGAATCAGAACCAGAACCAGAACCAGAACCAGAACCAGCAGAGCCAGCAGAATTCGCAGCAGAACCAGTCTGCCCAAACCTCTCAGACGGCCAACACAGGTCAGCAGGGCGCGACGCAACCGCAGCAGCAGCAGCCACAGCAGACCCAACCGCCACAGCCCCAACAGCAAAATGCCCTCAACAATCAGCAGACCAACATGAACCGCGGGCTCAGCCAGTTCACGCCTCAGCAGCAGGCGACGATTAATGGCTTGATGCAGCAGCAACAACAGCAGCAATCACAGACTCAGCAACAGCCGATGCAGATGCAGCAACAGCAGCAGCAGCAGCATCAGCAGCCGCAGCCTGCTCTGCCCCAAGGCCTTCGCGGAGTGCCCCAAGGTCTGTCCGCTGAGTTCTTGAATGCCGTGTCACAAAATCCCAACATTTCCATGTCGGATGACCAACGGCGCTTGATGCTCGCTGTCCAAGCCCAGCAAAGGAATCAACAGGCGCAGGCCCAACAACTGCAACAGCAGCAGCTGCAGCAGCAACAGCAGCAACAGCCTACACCACAGCAGCAATCGCAACAGCTGCCGCTCGCTCAACAACCTCAGCCAACGCAGCAGGGTCCTCAGCAAAACCAGCAGTTCCATCAGCAGCAACAGCTGCAACAGCAACAGCAGCAACAGGTTCAGCAACAGCAGCAGCAGGCTCAGCAGCAGCAACAACAAGCGCAGCAGCAGCAGGCCCAGCAGCAGCAGCAGCAGCGACAACAGCAGCAACAGCAGCAGCAACAGCAGCAGCAGCAGGTTGCGCAACAGGCCCAGCAGCAGCAGCAGGTCGCGCAGCAGAACCACCAGAACCAGCAAAACCAACAGAGCCAGCAGAACCAGCCGACACCGTCGCAGGCTGGCCAGACAGCCCAGCCCGGCCAGGCCGGCCCGACTCAGCCTCAGGCCCCGCCCCGCAATCTTACCGAGCTGATTGAAGGGATCAGAGCAAGAGAGAGAGAGTTGGAAACTGCGTTCAGTGAGTCTGGTTCCTATGTCTAAACATCCTGCTGACGCCGATAGTTAATACGCGCCGAACTGTTATTCCGATTCCGCCTGAGCAGCAAAACGACTACCGAACCGTCCTCGACGCTGTTGCTCGTCTAGCTCACGAAGCGAAGACCAAGAGCCCCTTATTCAACGTTGTTTGCGGTCCGAATGAGGTCGACAAGACTCGATGCCAAGGCCTCATCCAGCTCTCTTCCATTTGCTCGGCAGCTGTTATGAAGGCCAAGAGCAATCAGCCGTGCCTGTCACTCAAGGAGCTGGACAGCGTTCGCGTTAGACTCAAGACTGTCTTGGATGAGTCCAACGCCCACCTTACGACTGCGATGAACGAGCCCCGACTGCGAATGCGCCTTCAGATGTTGACGAGCGAACTCGGCAAGACGAGTAACGGTGGTGCGACAGCGTCGGCTGCTGCCGCTGCGGTTAGCCAGTCGATGCCCACGGCTCCTGGCCAACTTACGCCGCTTGCGGCTCAGGCTGCACTGGCAAATGCGATTGGAGGAAGCACGCCACTCCAGCAAGGTATGCAGCTCAGCCCCGAGGTCGTCAACAACCTCATCAAGAGACCTTTGAAGCAAGAAGATCTGAAGCCACCCCCGCCACCGAAAGTTCGCAAGGTCAAAGTTGAGCAGTCCCCAAAAGCTACACCCGATGACACAAAACTCCCCCGGACGCCAGCCACGCAAGCAGCAACGCCAGCTGCGGAAGTAAGCACGCCCAGTGGTTCGAAACCAAGGGCGCCAAAGCGAAAGGCATCGACTACGACGCCTAAGGCTTCCAAGAAGTCCAAGGCCACGGAGGAGACCAAGCCCGCTACAAGCCCAGCTGTCACCGGCACTCCCGCCGCTACCGCTGCCACGCCACAAGTCACGGAGGGTGCTGCATCGGTGGCATCAGCTGCTTCTACACCGGCACCATCATCAGCTTACACGGGAAACGCTCTCGCTGTATCCAGATCAAAACACTCCGACTATTTCGCGGCCCAGAACAAGACTGCAGAGTCGGAGCGAGAGAACTCGGCTGCCTTCTTCTCTGCCAGACAAGGTCTCACCTCATTTGATGGCGATCTATCCGCTGCCGTCAATGTTTGGACCGAAGCACAGAGCACGCGGTCTGCAGCGCCTATCGCAATCCCCGGCCCTCCTGCGACAGACGACGCATTGGCCGACCAGTCTTGGCACGATTTTATCAACGAGCAAAATTTTGACCCAGACGAGCAGACACCACTCCTCACTCGTTGTCGCAGCCTAGACACCGACCCAGAGTGCAGCCCACGTGAAGGCGATCTGCTCGGTCGGTCACCCCTTGTCGCCTTCCATGTCGCGACGGCTCACGGAGCGCACGATCCAAAGCTGTTTGCAGCTCGGCGTGTGCCTTTGATGAGTCCTTCTGCGCGGCCATACAACGGCATGCTCTTCGTCGACGAGGACAGCCCCGACGTGGAGCCCTGGATGACTTAGGGCACTCACCGAATCTCCATGTTTATCGATCACTCCCCTGCATCATAATTATCGTATACGACCCGGAGCTATGGTCTTCGGATGGTCCGCAACATCAGTGTCCCCATCGTTTCCTGTCGTTCGCAAGTGCAAAACCCCCTCTCACACATTGCTAGTTCCATCGGTACAGCTCGCTCACTTCCTATGCGCCCACAATCGGATGGACGGCCTTCGCCGACCTCGTGTATCATGTGTAATTCTGTAATTGAGACCAGTCAGACGCTGTCCCAGCGACCTGGTCGCCTCTGTCGAGGACCCATGAGTGAACCAGTCACGTTTGTACCCTCATAATCAGCTTTCTTTATGAAATGCATCATTCTGGTATGCAATGGAAGGCGAAACGGCAGCAGTTGGAGGTGTACTAGCTTGTTTGGTGTGGGGTCAACTTGAGGAACTCGTGAACGCGATCAACTCGATCACCTCTCTGGTGGCTATCATTTGTTTGGTCCCACCATTTTGAACCTCGGCCCGTGGTTGACTTTGTTTTCGTTGTCAACATGGGCGACGGAGTGAGCTTGGCTCGCTTGTTTTGCTCTTGAACATCACCAACAATCAATCAACCGCCTTCTCCATGCCTGCACGAGTTCTCGCAGCTCCACCACCACCTCCTCAAAGCAGCCGGGACCACATGCAGCAGCGTGCTCTCCATTCATCACCTTCGAAAAGCCCAGCCAAGCGAGGTGCGTAAACACTTGGCTGCCCCGCAGCTGCCCTGTTCCCAGCGCGACCTTCCTCGACTCATCGCATGCCCCCCCCCCCCCCCTCCCCCGTTCCATAACTAAACAACACAGCAGGCTCCCCGGTGCCGATTGACGTTGACTTCGGTGCGCAGTGTGCTCGAGCACCGACTTCCGCCGCTAACACCTGTGAAGCGGTCGAGCACGGACGAGACAGGGCACGCAAGGCGCTCAATGGCACCAGTCACAAGCACTCGGACGAATTGGATGGCGAGGAGGTTGACATGTCCATGCTTGATGATGAAGTACAGGACAGCGACAGCGACAGTGACTCTGATGACGATGACGACTATGGCCAGCCAATCCCTCCAGTCGTTCACGGTAAGCCTTAGTGACGTTGTTGTTTGGCTTGGAGCTGACGCTATTCCTCTCTTGCTATCTCTCCAGTCGAAGTACGCCTTTATCCTGACTCGATCGTCATTGGGAGCGTTATCGAGAGCAACCTCCTCCCGATGTTGCGGCAGGCGTACGAATGGGTACCACCTGAGACGTTTGTGCCCGGGAAGTACTGGGAGGATATCCCCATTCTAGGCAAGAATGTCGAGCAGATCTACATTGCTGAGTGCGATGGTGAGTTGAATCTGAGCTTGCTGATCTGACTCTTTTCAGCTTCTGTCGAAGCCGCTACAGCAGACTTCCGAGTCCACGCCTACCAAGCGTCCGAACGGCCAGTCTCTCACATCACTGGTGGTTTAGACGAAGACGAGGACGACTCGCGTACCTCGGCAGCCTCTATCTGCGAGCTTCCTTCGCAACTGCACGAGGGTCTGTGGGATAGTCTAGTCTATCCAGACGACATTAAGGAGAGGCTTCTCACTTACATCCAATCAACCTCTCTGTTTGCGGACAACGAAGTCGACCTCAATGTTATTTCGTGGAACAGGTAAGTTCCGGCCTTGTTATCGTTGCTGACAGCCCAGGCTTATCCTGTTGTATGGGCCCCCAGGTACTGGCAAGACGTCTCTCTGTCGTGCCCTTGCGCAGAAGCTGTCCATCCGCATGTCAGACAAGTGAGCACTCGTGTCACCCTGAGACGAAACGCCAGACTGACGCCGCAGATACACACGCGGCCAGCTCATTGAGATCAACTCCCACTCCCTGTTCTCGAAGTGGTTCAGCGAGAGCGGCAAGCTTGTGCAGAAGCTGTTCGATGACGTGACCGATTTGGCAGAAGATGAAGATTGCCTCGTTGTCGTGATGATTGGTGAGCCAGGCTGTTCATCAGAGGCTGACGATCCAGACGAGGTCGAGTCACTCACGGCTGCTCGTTTGGGAGCTATGAGCGGCACCGAGCCATCTGACGCCTTGAGGGTATGGCTCCGATGACGATAAGGGCTAACATTTTTTAACAGGTAGTCAATGCGCTCCTGACACAGCTTGACAAGCTCAAGTCACGCAAGAATGTCCTAGTCATGACAACATCGAATCTGGCTGGGTCAATCGGTGGGTATCGGTTGCGGCTGAAAGTGGCTAAAGGTTGCAGACAGCGCCTTTGTCGATCGCGCAGACATTAAGCAATATGTGGGCCTCCCACCGACTGCTGCCATTTACTGGATCCTTTCGTCCTGCCTGCAGGCCCTGGCCAAGGCGGATCTAGCCCCAGGAGCACAGCATCTCCTAAAATGGAGCGACTGCATCGCGGCTCGTGGCTCGCTCCCGCCCACGCAGAAGAAGCGAGTAGAGCGGGGAAGACAGGCCTCCTACCAGCTCCGCGCGATTGCAGAGCGCTGTCATGAGCTGGAGCTGAGCGGACGCTTCCTTCGCAAGGTGCCTCTCATGGCACATGCTCGCTACTTGACTGCACTCCCACACGGTCGTGCGCGCCTAGACATGTGGATGGAGGCCCTGTCCAAGGCGGTTGAGGATGAGCGGATGGCCCGCGAACTGGTCAACAAGGCTGAAGGCAGGCGCCCCATCAAACCCCAGGCATGATCAATGAATGATCTGCACCCACTTTCTGAGCTATCCTCAACAGTCGTCGACAGCGTCGGGCCCACTAGCACTGGCATCTCACTGCGGCTGCAGCCACCACCATCTAAGGCGTCGCGCCGAACAGCAGCAATCATGTAACAGTATACAAAAATGCATGGTGTGCCTCACAACCGAAAGTCCCTCACGCACCCCACCTACGCCGCCCTCCACACAGACCGCGCAATTGCTCACAGGCTAGCACAATTGCAGTCGCACCCTGCGACGGGGCAGACATCATGAGGAGGCTCCCCATCAAGACCGCCTTCGAACCATGCGAGAATGTGTGCAACATGACCTTTTGCACCATTAGCTTCGAACCAGTCGGTGCAGAGCTGACTCACCTCCATGACGGCATGTTTGGCACGAGACGTAAGCCGTGTCCATGGTGTCCGTTTGAACCTCGCGTCCGCGCGTATCCGTCTCTGGTTGTACGTGCACCAGGCAGACGCTGCAGCGCGGCAAAGAATTCTGGCAGTATGGACACTGCGCGGTCTGGAGAGCGGTCAGTTTCACCGGGCACAGCTGGACCCACTCGAACGCTTGGCGGCTTGATGGCGCCCCGCATGGCATTCTTGCGGAGCAAGTGTTCTTCGGTTTGCTTCGTGAGCTGGTTGTTGCAGGCTGGGCATACGACGACAGTCTGCACGGCATCTTCCGCCAAGTCGCCGACTTCGCGCCGACGGGCGATGACTCCCACGTCGAAGCTGCACCGAGGCACCCACGCCATCCAGCTGTCAAGGAGGTCGCGATACGCTTCCTGCCACCGTTCAAGCATTGTGATCTGGCTTGGAGTCAAGCGGGACCGAGGGAAGAAGGCTGAGAGGAGGGCTGCAGTTTGCACGTCGCCGTTCCTGTCGACAAACGCCTGCAGCACGTCGAGGCCAGCAGGGGTGAAGCCTGTCAATGCGAGGCCCTGGAGCGAACCCAGCTGAATGCAACGGTTGAGGCGGTTGCGGAAGAATATGGTGAGCTGGAGGCAGTCAGCTTCAGTCATCTGGCTTTCAAACTCACGTCTTTGTCATTCAGGTTGCACACGGCGATGGCGATACGGTCAAGCAAGGGAAGGCTCTCGTCATAGAGGATACCGTCCCATTCGTCACCAGCGATGCGGGTGAGAACGGCGCGGACGTATGGGTCATCCACCTTGTCCACCATGCCTCTCCAGTGCTCTTGCCAGAACAGAGAGCCGCGTTCTGCACGAGATTGAGTCATGAACCCTGCAATGGTGGCCCCCATGAGTCGGTGCCTCTCATCTTGATAGGTCAGCCTTGCCCTCAAACGACTGAGTCAGAGTCCGCTCACCATCAGAGCGCATGAGGATCGTGACGGCCGGTCCTTCCTCGCCAGCAAAAAAGGCCCAGCAAGCAGCCTTTGTTCGCTGGTCATCGTCCACTAGACTGGAGCAGGTGTTAATCAAGAGTTGAAGCGCTCAAATGCAGACTCACCGATTAACCTCAGCCATAGTCTCGTACGCATGGTTCTCTCCGCAAACGGCCAGGATCATACGCCTCTGAGGCATCTTATCAGTGTGCGGGAGTTTGTGGTTTCCAGGACTGGAGCTGGCCCCGGCCACCGCGCGTGCTGCATTGAGCTTGGTAATGGCGGTCGTGTAGTCAGGGTCAAGGAGGTCTGCAACATCGCGCCTCGGTGTCGAGCCAGCGCTACCGCCCTCTCGCTGTCCCACGCCCAAGTGTGAAGTATTGTGGGCCCGAAGGGCCGCCCAGGCCGCCGATCCTGGGACAGAGCTCGCAATGGACGGCGGTGCACCAACCTGCCCCGACCATATTTGCCAAATACCTTGATACGTGAGATTGTAGTTGCCTTGAATGGATAGATTGGGCGCGGTGCCTTGGATAAACTCTACAGAAGGGTCAGCTTCGCGTCGTACCACCCCCGAGTTACTCACCATCAACGAATTCCCAAGCGCCTTGCAAACGATCTGCGTCTGGAAACTTGGTGCCTACCGCAGCGTTCAACAATAGCTACGAAGGATCAGCATTGCACCCGGGAGTCACTTTGGGCTCACATCTGAAAAGCCATAGCCCTCCTCTGCCCTGCGCTTCATTATCCACGCAATATCGTGTCGAAGGGCCCTCCTGAAACCATCTGGCCCCGACACTTCATCTCCGTAGTCGTCACCCTCCCCATCGAGCTCCTCGAAGGCCAAGTCTTCGCGGCGGTTTCTGCCGTTCCCCGATGGTGAGGCATCGCGGCTGCGAGCTCGCTCAGCTGCCAGAAGGGCCGAGACACGCTCTGGGGGTAGCTGGAACCTGTTCTTCCTGCGATCATCGGTCATTGGGTCGCGGGATTGGGGACGAGAGTGGGACCGAGAGCGTGGGGAGCGAGTACCAGGGGTGGAGGCGCGAGTGCGGCTTGGAACGTTGGGGTCAAGAACGAACAGTGACGAAGCACTGACGGCCAGTTCTGCATGTGCGCTGGATGCAACCTGGTCCCAATGTTAAAATGACGTCGGGCCGTGCGTGCCCAGAACAAACTCACTGAGGGTACTGAGCCGACGGGCCCCGCACCGATCGTTCCGTCCTTCACCACGAAGACGACGTCACGGACAGCCGGTGACTTTGGTGGCGCAAAGACAAAGCTTTGAAGGTTGAGCTTGGGCTTGACAACTGTAGGGTGTCAGACATGCACTCGAGTGACGCTTACCTTGACGCATGCCGCCGAGAGACGTCCATTCGTCCAGCCCATCGGCTCGCTGCGGGCCACTAATGATGTCCCAGATTGATATGCCACCCTCCCGCGTACCGACACCGAGCGACGTCGCGCCGAAGTCCGGGACTCCTGGGGTGCGCATCCACTCCAAGGACACGATGCCCGAGCTTGCGCCTCCTCCAGACCAGTCGTGCTCAAGTGGCAGATTCAAAAGCTCTACACCAGGGCGTCGAGTATCCCACAAACGGACGATGCTGCCCCCTGGTGACTGTTCCACCGACGCCAGACGCTGCGGTCTGTCAGGGTCTGGAGTGAGGGTGTAGACCGCTCGCGTGCCCCACTGGATAGCTGCGCCGGCCATGCTTGCGGCACTCGGGTCGCGAGGTCCTGGAGCCGTAGCTGCAGCAGGGAAACGAAGATCATACAGCCGGATGACCTTGCTGTTGGCACTGGCCATGACCTCCGTCGACGACTTCGGGACCCAAGCGACGCTTTGGACTGCCTCCGAGGGGCAGTACTGCTGAACGTGTCGGATGGTAGTGTCCGTCTTGCCCGAATGTAAGCCGCTCGCTGGGCGAAGTGCGAGGGGGTTGGTGACCTCGAGCCTGTCCGTTGGGCGGTTATACACCGTGTCGCCGTCCGAGTCGCGCGGCATTGCCGCGACAGCTTCGGCAATGTCCCAGATGACGAGCGAGTAGTCGGACCTGTGCCGGTCATATCCCGCGGCCAGGAGGTATGGGTCACGGTCCGAGAACGACAGGGCGGTAACTGGGCGCGAGTGCTTGACGGTCAACAGCGCCGCGAGCGGAGGCGGTGGAGCGGGCGTCGCGCTGCCCGACATTGTGAGGTTGAGGGACGCCGACGACAGCGATGAGAGCTGCGTTCGGCCAGTGCTCAAACCCAGAGCTACCAAATGCCGGTGTGTCGGAAGAGGTGACCACGCGATGGCCTGGGGTGTGAGCTGACACTGTCATGTTGCAGGGAGTGCGGAACGCGACTGACCTTTACGCCGCCGACGTCGGTCTGGCATCCGACCATGCTCATGGACTCGGCCTAAGGAGGGTTCTGTCAGCCTGCTGCTTCCGTGCATAAACGCATGTCGCCCCCATGTGGGCTCCCACAAGGGCACACTCACCGCTGGATCCCACTCAAACATCTTGACGTCGCCGCTGGCGCCGGGCGCGCTCTGGCCTGCGACGACAAAGTGGGTGCGGCCGCCATTGCGGCGGTGCGTGGTGGCGAGGGGATCGGCGAGGATAGTCCTGCGTGAATCCGCCATCCTGCCTGACCTGGGTTGTTGGGTGTTGTCGCGATGCCGCGGCTGCCAGTGCCGGTTGAAGCTGGTGAGATGGAGAGAGAGTGAGCGGCAGTTGAGTGAGCGTCATTGGGGGTTGGTTGGGTTGATGGTTGTTGCGGACATTGCCAGGCACCCGGCGTCACCCACCGACACTCACACAAAGTAGTAGTCGCCGTACGCGTCTCGTGTCGTCAACCCTCTTTCGCTCTCTCTCTCTCTCTCTCTTGCGTACGCTCACTCCACCACTCGCAAGCGTACCAACAATGCCAGCATCAGGCAAAATGGCCGCTCCTCCATCGCAGGGCATCGAACAGTGAGTGTTGTGACGCGGCCGCGCATTGGCAACTGGCATCGCCTTCACCCCGCTGAGGATTGCCATCGAGCTCTCGCTGACAACACCCAGGGGCGTCCTGTTGAAGCTCTTCACCTTCGCCGTCCTCATGGCCATTGTCCCCATCTCAACATACTTTGTCACTGTGCGGCACCTGTGGAGCGGTGAGCACAAGTCGTTTTTCCGGCACTGACAAGACACAGGCAACACCGCCTACGCTGCGCTCTCGGCAGTCCTTGCCGCCAACATCGTCCTCGGCGGCTACGTCTACCTCGCCTTCGTCGAGGACGCCGCCACCAAGGCCGAGGTCCAGGAGAAAAAGGCTCAATAGCCCAACCACTCTTCTCTCATGGTGGGAGCATGGCGTGTTATAGATGGGCAGACTTTGTGTATGGAGTATTCAGCGGGATTGCCAGAGGCGGCTACCAAGTGACTTGATCACCCAGTTGTGGCTTTGAGGCTAACCTGTAACAAGAGGCTCTCTTTCACAAGCGTCTGCAGTCCGGGCAGATACCTCCAGAAGGGCTTTGGTGACAATGGTTGTGCATGACATTACTGATGATGCTATGGATGATCTCCAACAGAACCCCGGACTGATGATATATTCTGCTTCACTCGAGTACCATACCAATCTACTAGTCATAGGCTTGGTTGGCGCTCACGTCTTGCCTGGCGACATCGTCTATTCTTTCGTGGTCTACCAAGAGACCATGTTGAACAACAACGTGCGGAGCATCGCTCGCACGGCGCGGAATGTCAGGCACCACTTCCTGCAGGAGGTCTCCATTGCCAGCCTCAGCAGAGCTGGACGGCACCGCCTTCAAAGGCATCGGCTCGTTCGGCGGCGGCACCGCCCCAGGTCCAGTCGACATCCACTCCTCCTCCCACAGCTGCGCAACGCGGGTTCGGCGGGCAGGGTCGCGAACAAGGAGGCGGCCAACAACGCGGTGGACTGCCGGGGTGCCAACTCCGTCGCGCCACGCATACTCTCCCTTGGCGATTCGGTGCATTGTGCGGCGCCTGTTCTCGCGGGCGTTGTCGGTCGTCGAAGTGGATGCAGTCGATGCTGTTGATCCTGCGCGCGCGCGACCAGGTGGCAGAGGGGCATCTGCGTCGAAGGGCAGCTCACCGGCCACAAGAGCGTAAAGAACTACGCCAAGTGCCCAGGCATCCGTGCGGCGACCGTCATACAGATTGCCCATGATGACCTCCGGAGCGGCAAACGCTTCGCTTCCGCATCTGGTCGTCAAGAGAGGGGAATCGGCACGGATAAACCTTGACAGACCGAAGTCGGTGAGCTTGACAAGAGGGACAGGGAGACGATCCAGGGGAACGGAGCCAGTGGTTGTGGGCGGAAGCGAGAACGGATTCACTGTGAGGAGAATGTCTGACCCGGTCAGCTGTTGCTCGTAGATGCGCGGATACTCACTCTCAAGTTTAATGTCTCGATGGACGACCTCAACCTCGTGAAGCCAGGATACTGCACGGGCCAGCTCGCCGAAAATCCTCCTCACCAGTCCATAGCCCTCGGCGTCGTCGGGTCCAGCGCGTAGCAGCCGGGAACGGTTGCGCTCATCCTCAACAAGAGAGAACAGCTCACCCCCAGAAAGCCGTTCGAGCACGAGGCAGTGATGCGTCTGGGTCGAGAAATGGCAATAGTAGCCAACGATACCGGGGTGGACAAGGTGCCGGAGAACCTCAACCTCTCGGTAGAAAGCAATGGCGGTTCTCGAGTTGTGAGTGCACGCGCCGCGGTCCACAAGCTTGACAGCAGCAACGGTGCCTTGAGGAGTTTCGCCATCGCCCTCGGCTTCACCGGACCAGACGCTCGCAAAAGCACCTTGTCCCAACAGGCTGCGCAGGCGCCACGAACCGGGGGCCTCCGATGAACGTACAGGGAACGTGTGGTCGTCTACAGGGATCAAGACCTCTCCAGCTTTGACGGCAATTTGGCCAGGCTCTGCGTGATGCACCTCACGAGCAATGTAGCTGTCAGGTCTCGGCTGACGGACAGTTGGCCGGGGAGAAACGCCTCGACGGCTTGAGTCGCCGCCTGTGGGTTGAAACGTGCCAATGGACCTCTTCGGTGAAAGCGGCGATGGTGTCACAGGCAGATTGGCCTGAGCGTTCCTCGGTGGCGACATGACAGGGAGAGGTGCACCAATTGGGCCAGGCGAGGTGACCTGAATAGTCGACGTGATGGGAAATGCGGGTGGGGGTGTGGAGGGCGGTGGCGGATTAGGGCCAGTGACTGAACGAAAAGAGGTGGGCTGCGTGAGCGTTGGCGATGTGGACGAGATATGTTCTCCAGGGCCTGCTGGTGTAGTCACGACACGGTTGCGCGCAGGAGGAGGCCCTCTGCCAAGAGAATTTGCCCGCCCCAGACTTGCCGAGTTTGGGAGAGCTCTGGGAGGGACTGGAAGCGAGTCACGTTGGGAGGTTGCGAAAAAGGCGTCCGTCTTCGAGGATGAGCTCAACGCCGGCGACACAGCCCCATCGCCCTGAGGCATCGACGCAGCAATGTCTCTCTCGCGTGCTGTCCAACTGCTGCTTGGAGGGAATGCGGTCGCAGACAAGGGCGATGTTCCATGGAGGGATGAGAGGCTCGTGGGGCTGAGACCATGAGAGTAGGGACTAAAGTCGTTGTATCCAAGGGAGGAGCCTTCATGAAAGCCGTCACTGGAGAGATCGCGCAGCTGGCGAACGCCTGACTCATGACCATGGTCCTGAGAGCTCCGAAACGTAGGGTCGCGAAAAGGATGATCGCGCGCAAAGCTGGGCGCTGGTGAAGGCAATGGAATGGGAGTCGAAACGGTGGGCGGTGTGTACATGCCTGGCGTATCCAAAGTTGGGCTCGAGCTGCTTTGGGCGAATTCAGATGTCGCTCGTTGTCGCACTCGATCCACCGCTGCAACGGGCTTGGGCTGCAAAAGCTCGGCAGACTGGTCTGCTGATGGGAATAGGTTGTGGTGGGCTTCGACGGGGCTTGGGGCGCCTTCGATGCTGCCGAGCGAACCGCCTCGTTGATGAGGACCGCCAGTGACGTCCAAGCTGAGGGCCTGCCGAGTCTTACGACCCGAGAGCGAGTTGCCGCTGTTCAGATTTCCAGTCCCGACAAATCCCTTTGTGGTGGGCCAGGCGCCCACAGCCGAGTTGGTAACGGAGGAATCTGTGCCCAGTGAGCCCAGTGACTCCAGAGTGAGCGTGCCACCGATGTACTGTCGCAGAGCAGCCAGGGACTCCGGGCTAAACTCCTTGGGAAGCGGAAGGGAAGCTGGGTCAAAGTTGCGGCAGACGACAAAGGCCTCTCCGCTGCCCTTGCGACTGCTGCGGGGTTTGCGAATCCAGACTCCTCCCCTCCTACCAAAGGAGTCAAAGCCTGGTCCTGGAGCACTAGCGCTGGCGAGCGTAGCCGGAGTCGTGTTGTCTCCCTCTGGACCAAGGTCAACGTCGTCGCCGTCGTCCTCAATCTCGGCAAAGCTCGCCGGATCGCCACTTGATGATCCTGGCGGAGGTGCTGGGAAGAAGGCTCGCAATTGAGACTGAAGGAGAGCAGCCGTAGGGTCGTTGGGGGACAAGAAGATCTTGAAGATAAGCGTCGCCCCCGGAGCAAGGAGAGTGAGACTCAAAGTGAGAGCGGCGAGCAAAAGCTGAGAGTGAATGTAGGCATCGAGGTCGTGGACACCGGTGACGTCAGGCGCTCCGTCGCAGATGACGAGGTCGGCCTTTCGTCCACCCAGAGCGTCAAGGACAAGAGGTACGGTGGAGGGAAGAGTGATATCGGTCTGAAGAAGAGTGAGACCTGTGAGAGGGGCCTGTGAATGTGAGCATGAGGTTGGGTTTGGTTCGCTGTGCCCAGCTTGCGGCTACACAATGCGATGCGTCTGATCTGAAACAGGCGCAGAACAGAAGCACAGCGCCACCGACAGGGTGGCTGATCTGGTCCGAGAAGGACAGAGCGCAGCCCCAATCTTGGACCAAACACGAGGCAGTTGCTCTGCAGGAGAGCAGAATCTTGGCGACACTCGACCATCCGCTTGTCTGCGGTGTTGGCCGAAAACGGGACCAAGCACTGCGCCCATCCGCAGCACCTGGCACCGCCGCCTTCCCCACGCCTCCACCACTTCCCAGCCATTCGAAGATGAATAGACGACGTACCATCGGTTGGAGGTCGACGGAAACGACCCGGTTGTCGCCAGCGTTGAAACCCGGCCTTTGGCAGTCAGCGCGCAGCTCTGGCGCAAAGGACCGGCGAGGGAGCAACATTGCCGAAACTGATCAACTCACTTCAACCGCTGTCCAAGAACCTGGGACCAAGACCCGGGGGCAGCACAAAGGTCGACCGCTGTGGTTACACCACGAAAGAGGTCAAACTCTTCATCTTAAGGGGATTAGCCAGCGTGCAGGTGGGTGTTTCCTCGGCTCCCGAGAGTGGTCTGTTTACTCACCGAGATGAAGAAGCTTGTATGCCGATCGTGCGCGGTAGCCTGTACGAAGAGTGTCAGCATCCCCATTTCAATGGCGGCTGTAGTAGTGGAGAGGGAGATCGAGGGAGGGCGACGTTTCATTGACGCGAGAAGTTGGAAGTGAGAGAGATATCTGAACCGCAACTCGAGTCTGTACGAGGACCAGAGAGCTCGTCAAGAGCGGAAAATCAACGTACCATCGCTCTTGCCCTTGCGGTAGTAGACGTCACGCTTGTCGAGGGACGACTTTGAGGAGGGCATCGGAGTAGGTCGCCGCGCGTTGCACGGCGATAAAGGTTTCGTCCAGTGGTTGTGTTTGGCGCTAAATGCAAGTGCAGAGCAGGGCAGGCGAGTCGCGTGTGTGTGTGTGCTTGCTTGCTTGATGGGAAGTGCAGGCGTTGAGAGTGTCGAGGGACAGTTGAGAGAGCGAGTTGAGCAGCAGCGACGGCTATGCACAACGACGAGTTTGTTGACGGCGGCGGAAGGATGGACTGACAGACTGACGGATCTGGCAACCAGCCAGCGCCGCGGGCCATCCGCCGAGGCAAAAATGAGTCGGGCACGAGGCGCGTCGAGCTACCACAAATGGCGTTCAAATTGACTCATTACAAAAGTGGGGAAACTATGATTACAAAGGAGCCCGTCCATTAGGAAAGGGGCAGACAGGATATGGCGGCACTCGGCACTGGCTGTGCATGCGTCATGACAGCCAAACATAGTCGCCGCCATGACGACAACAGCATCATCCGCAACAACGACAACAACAACAACAACAACAATAACAATGCACCGCCCGCAGTCACCACTACCTGCTGCATCTTGGCCCCTTCCATAAGCTACGCAAAGTGGATCGTGTGCACCGCTTCTACCCCTGCTACCCTTCGGGTATGTCCGCGAATGTTCATCTTGACTATCTTGGCCGCGAGTGATGCGACTGCCCAAGGTATGGGGTCCGTGAGTGGGGTAAACGGGCAATGAGATTCAGCTGGCGGATGCGCGTACTACAGTGTTGGTGGATGGGCCCACCGCAGTCGGCTCACTCGTCGCTGCCATCAATGCGCACAGAGTAACTGCTCCTCGCATGCGCCCACCTTCCACTCCGCGCTGCAACATGCTCAGTTCGGCCCTCCTTCCGCATCCACGCTGCACGCCACCCACTATCACATGACAGTCAGTTCGGCGCCTCCCCGCAACATGCCTTGCGCTCGGGACGTCGCCTCGCGTCGTTCGGGACTTTCCACCCGAGGACGGCGACGTCCGTGTTGGCCAGTGCACAGATCAGATCGCCTGCGAGCTGCGAGCTGCGATGCTGCGGCACCACGCGCCACGTCCCATGGACAAGACCCACAGACCCGGTGCGACTTGCGGCGCTTTCCACGACGCGAGATACAACGAGTCGTCCGCCGCAGCGGTCTGAGCGGTGTGGAGGGGGTGCAAAGTGGTAAGTGGGCATGTTGGGTGGCGGGTGTGTTGAGACAGGGAGCAGACAACGACGGATAGAATACGGGACCGGTCAGATGGCAGTGTTGAAGAACCGGAGCGCGTCTGTAGGAGGCTGTATTCTCCGCCCGCAAGGTCCGTTGGAGCCTGCGATGTTTGTGCACTCGCCCCCCCTGCCCGACCGCTGTTTCAAGGAGAGCAGGGAAGGAAGAGACAGCCACTGCAGCCCGGCCCTCTCCTCACCACTCCTTGCCTCGGCACTGCCAAGCTTAGTTCTCAGTACACGCGTATGGGCCAGCAGAGAGTCTGTTCGGAAGACATGGCGTGGGTCATGGGCGTAGCACGAGGCAGGCCCTCGAGTTTCAACTTGGCACTGCCAACAAGGTTTGAAGAGGTACGCCGTCCCAAGAAGAGCCACCTGGAATGTGCACTCTGATCGTGATCACCGAAGGCGTGCTCGACAACGGGGTGTGCCGCGAACAGTGGCTTCCAGACCAAGGGCACACGCGCTCCTGAGCTGCGGCGATCCTTGGAACGCTGTTGGGTGGGTGGGTGTTTGGACACATGCCAGCTGGTGGCGCTCGGCAACAGTAGTCACGGGGAAGTCCAACGGACATGTTGTGCGCTAAGGAGATATGCGCCGGGTACCCAAGCAACGTTCACAGGAACCTGCAGCGCTGCAGTCCGACGAGGTCCCTCGTCTTGGCTAACATCGCCGTTCAACCGCCCTCGCGGCGACTTTCACATCTGGAAACTCGGACGCATGCATCTTGCGTGCTCCCAATGTTAACCTATTCGCCGCATCGAGGCCCAAAGGCCAACGAGGGAGGCTAACTAGCTCCCGAGTCACCCGTGGCTGCCGATCCCGGATGCCGACACTCGAGGCGGGAGCTGCTGCCTGTGTGTGCAGCAAGCAGGCATGGTCGAGTCCTGCGGTTATGCCGCCCAAGGTGGGCGGTCGGTCAGTCGCAGTACAAGCAGCACTCCATCCTGCCAGAGGGCTGGGCATGCTGGGCTTGCTGGCGTGCGCGTCGTCGCAGGTGGGCCCATTGGGCGGCCCAGGCACTGGGACCGATTGTAGCCCTCCTGAGCCAGTGACAGCTGTCCCGGACGGGGGAGGAGTCAGTGCCTTGCCGTAAGACTGCCAGCATGTCGAGGGCACTGTTCGAGGAAGGATTGAACTCAACAAGACATCCGCCGCCAGGGAAACGTCACAGGGAAAAACTGGGTGTGGTGCTGCTGTTAGGCCTCGGGTCCTTTCGTGTTTGCCCGCCTGTCCGCGCGCATGTTGTGCCGCAAAGGCAGGGAGGCCAGGCCTCGTGCTGTCCCGATACTAAACTTTATCGGCGGGGCTAATAGAGTGGAGACTGCGCTCGAAGCTCAGACGCTCGCTCGCTGCTTGGACCTGGAAGCGAAGCGGGGATACGGACAGCCAACGCAGATGAGACACCTACCCCTTGGCCACCTCGGTTCCTCCTGAGGGCAGTCTGTGACGAAACCCGGCACCCCCTCCCCTCCGCGCACTCGTTCATTCTCACCTCACCTCGCGGTGTTATGGCACCGCTGGTCCCGGCATACCACGCCTACGTACTGGGCAGGCACTGGACAGCAGGCGAAGATTGGATGTTACGAGAGTGACAGACCCTCTCTCAACCCCTCGAATCTCCTGTCGCACATGGTGTAGTACCCCCCCTTCCCCGGCTGCGGCGAGAGAGTGTGTACTGCTGCTGCTACTGCCGCTGTTGGGGTGGATCTTCCATGCCAATTCTTCCCAGCTCCTTCGGTGCAGCTTTGCACGCTTGCTCTTCCTCTTTACTCTGGTAGCTTGACGGTACCACCGAAACGACGACGAGGAAACCGACAATGGCGCTCCGATTATCGTTTGTGGCTGCTGTGGCCCTGGCCACCGTGTGTGGCTACCTGCCGCAATCGTATGCGCAGGACTCTTCGTCGAGCTCCAGCCCATCGGCGTCGCCGACAAATGCCAGCAGCTCTGCAGTGCCAGAGCCCACCGCACAGTGGTACCCCGAGGGCCCGGCTGGCGCGCAGTACGTGGTCGACGTTGAGCCCAACCTCCTGTTCAACGTGTCGATCCCCACCGAGAACGGCATGTTCGTGTACACGCCCGACTCGATGTACAGCTACAACGTGACCGAGATGCGCAACTACTCGGCATGGAACGTGACATACGACGGCACTACCGACAACGCCGAGACTGGCGTCGGCGCCGTGACTCGAGGCATCAACGCCTACAACGCGACGACGCTCAACACGACGGCGTTCGCGCCGTCCATCTACACCGAGTACGGGGACGACGTCGACACGCTCCGTACCGTGTTCAACGCGGGCTTCATTGGCAACCGCATCATCATCCACGGCACCATCGACCAGCTCAACGGCAACGAGAACCCCATGAACCTCAGCTGCTACCACTTTGTTGCTGGCCTGGGCTCGGACAAGCCGCCCATCCCCGTCGTCATGACGCCCCGCGTTGGGCCGGACGGCACCATCGGCCCCGTTATCTTTGACACGGACGTTATGCCGTGGGGCAGCTACAACGTCCACGCGAGGCTGTACGCCGGCCGCCTGCGCATCACGGGCTACACTGTGTTTACTGGCCTGGCCTCCGAGGCGTGAGTTTACGCGAGCAACGAGGCCTTCGCCGCGACTGACCCCCGCAGCGCGTCAATGGACCAGGTCGTGCAGGACATGCAGCCCTTTGTCGTCGAGGGCAAACCCAACCCCTTGTTCAAGGTCGAGGGTAACTGGACCGTGTCGCAGAACACGTCTGGCAATCGTACGTTGGCTCGACTGCCACTCGGCCCCTCGACCGCCACCAACTAACACCCTGCAGTGACCCACGCGCTCAACAACTACACGGCGCTCGCGACGACCAACGGCAACATCACGATCCCGATCCCGGCCAACACGTCGTTCCTGCAGCTCGCCGGTGTCCTGGGCCCGCGCAACACCGAGTTCTCGCTCGAGTGGTCGCCGTTTCCGCCCGCCCGCCAGATGAACTACACGCTCTCGCACGGCGCCTACTCGCCATACCGCAACCTTGGGCTGCTGTACGCCGCGCCGCTCAACCCCAACGTGACCTACTCGGTCAAGGTCGTACCCGGCATCTCCAAGTTCAACGCGACTGGCGCCGTGACCTCGTACCAGCCCGGCGCACTGGAGCTGCAGGCGGCCGTCTTCATGTCCAACCAGGCCGTGCCCAACACGACAGTCGAGACGGCCCCGGCCGCCACGTCGTCCGAGCCCGCGCCGGTCGTGCACCGCCGCGAGCGCAAGTGGCTGTGGCCCGTCGTCGGTGTGTGTATCGGCATCGGCGTGATCCTGCTGGCGCTGCTCGCCTTCTTCATCTTCCGCTGCTGCAGGCGCAAGCGCAAGCCGAGCCCCATTGTGTCCGACCCGACGCCGTTCGAGATCGACCCGTCCAAGAACGAAGGCAACTCGTCGGGCGACGAGGAGACGCACCTCACCCAGGCGGCGCCCGACGCCATGGGCTACGTGAGCCAGAACCACCGCGCGGAGATTGTCGCCGCCAAGGCGCACGAGGCAGCGCAGGGCCGTCGCCGTACGGCCAACGGTGCGCCCGCACCCAGCGCCTTCTACGCCCAGCAGATGCGCGGCCCGCCCTCGGCCGTCCCGTCGTCGGTGCTCGACCCCATGCAGAGTGTCCACCTCAACGTGCCGCACACGCCTGGCCCGGGATCCGAGGTGCCGTCGTCGGTGCTCCTCCCCGCCATCCGCGGCTTCGGCGACGACTCGCCCCGTGTCGATGAAGGCTCTGTTGCGGCCTCCTCGTCGCTGGAGCCCGACATGCCCGACCTCAACTCGACTGGCTCGACGTCCACCCCGAGCAGCAGCCAGACGTGGTACAACTCGCTCGGCAGCAGCAGCGGCGGCGGCTCGTCTCACCCCTTCCTTGCCAACAAGCCCCGCACTGCCGCCACTGAGAGCTCGTTCCCCCCTGTGGATGAATACACGCAGGAGGAGGACGCAGGTGTCGTAGAGTCCACCATCGTCCCGCCCAGCTACAACCCCAGCTGGGCACCGCCTACTCCCCTTGCCGAGGAAGAAGCGTACCCTCATGCCCGTGCCGAGGATGACACCGAGCCCCATGCTCGCTAGTGAAACAGGGCTGGCTCCCTCCATACATACGTGACGAATGTTTCTATATGCAGTGTATTCTAATGAGCCTGAAGTGAAAGTGTACTCTCATGCCAACTCACGCGCGGCGCCACACCAGTGTCACACACCACGATATCACCAACACACAATGCATCACTTGTCTCTGTCGTACTGCCAGTGCCTGCTCGCCCCCTCTCCTTTCTCCTGTCACTAGCTATACACAAAAGGTCTAAGGGGACGGCATCGAAGGACTGGGCTTGAAATGGGAGAATGTGAGCCTGTAACGAACGGCATAGGGCCTCAAAGGGGAGCCGGGGGAATTAAACGTGCGCAGGTAAAGAGGGCGGGCGGGTCTGCAAGCAAGACGGCTATTGTTACGGTGGGTCGCTCACTCCCATTTAGCAGCTGCAGCCGTAGTTCTGCGCGTTGTCCGAGTCGATCCTGATCGGGTCGGGGTAGTCGGCATAGCTGCAAATGGTCAGCAGCAGTCTCAACCTAGATAGCATCTCGACTTACAGCTCAGTCTCGGCCTCCTGTGCCAGAGCGTTCTTGGCAATGGTCTGGAACGCCTGCTCGACATTGATCGCCTCCTTGGCCGAGGTCTCAAAGTAAGGGATGTTGCCTTTGGCCTGGCACCAAGTCATGGCCCGTTTTTGTGACACCTACGCAAGTGTCAGTGAACCACCAAGCACGGCATGGGCAGAGACACTCACCATGCGCTTCGACTCCTCCATGTCAATCTTGTTACCCAACACGACGAAGGGGAAGTTCTCAGGGTCGTGTGGAGAAGCCTGCACTTGTTAGTCGCCCGGGCCATGGTGAACAGAACGCAGAGCAGTGACTGCCCCACAAGGACGAGTGGCATCACCGTGCCCCAGCCTGACCGAGACAACAATACTCACCTGAACAAGGAACTCGTCCCGCCATCCGTCGAGGGCCTCGAAGCTCTTGCTGGAGTTGACGTCGTAGACGAGGACACAGCAGTCGGCACCGCGGTAGAAGGCAACACCGAGCGACTGGAAGCGCTCCTGACCGGCAGTGTCCCAGAGCTGCATCGTCACAACGCGGTCATCGACAACGAGCTCGCGAGTGAGGAAGTCGGCCCCTGTTGGTTATCGGCGGTAGGGTCCAAGGTGAGGCACAGGGCGAATCCAAACGACGAGCCAGAGGCACATGGACACAAGAGGTCAGCCACAGACCGCATACCCATGCAGATCATGTCGCGGAGTCGATAAGAGGGCAGAGGCGCGAGAAGTAGAGAATGAAACGAGAGGTCGGCGTCCGCATGTCAGCATGTTTCCAAACAGATGCCGTCGTGGTGAAGGGTTCTCGATATCAACCCTGCTTGTAAACACTCACCGATAGTGGCCTTGTACTGGTTGGAGAAGCGCTTGTTGACATACTGGTTCATAAGAGAGGTCTTGCCGACGCTGCAGATCGAGAATCACGGTGAAAGGAGGTCGGGCGAGCCAGAGCGTTACAAGTGTCCATCGAAGGGGTCGGTCAACATGGGGCGTCACAAGACCACGTTTGTCACAAGGAGCAAGCATCGGACAATCCAGAAGAAGAGAGAAGAACGCTCGGTCAGCATCTACTCGGTACAGTCGACGCGGCGACGGCGAGGCCATTGGACAATCCGACGCCGAGAGTCGAACGTTTGAACGCGCACTCACCCAGAGTCGCCAAGGATGATAACCTAGAGAGGGATGCGTCAGCTCGTGTACTCTGTGCATGAGGCAATCGTATGCGGTGATGCTGAGGTGTGTTTGGGGGCATTATCGACGTGCTGACAGGGACCGACTCGCGAGTCATGCTGTCTCAATCATGGTCGGCCGACGGTTTCGGGGAGCGGAGCGGTGGTGGACGAGGGGCGTTATGTCTCTCGACTGTGTACTTACCTTGAGGAGAACCTTTTTCCTGGCCGACATGATGTTGTGGAGTTGAGTGTGGGTGGTAGTTTGTTAGGATGAAAGGAAGAAGGAGGTGGTTGCAGTCGTCGTCGTGATTGAGGTGGCGTTGAGGATGTCGGGTGGATTGGAAGCGGCGAGTGTGGTGGGCTGCTGCTGCCTGTGGTGGCGGCGGCGGCGGTGGCGGGCGGATGCTGAGTGAACTGTTGGCTGGCTGGGCATGGCACACTCGCCGTCATGGAGCCACCAGGCAGAATGACGCCGTTGCGGCGGGTTCAACTGGGCGGGGCAGTGACGCACCCATGCAACTAACAACACCCAAACCAGCCAAAGGTAAAGGCCACATCTTACGTAAGGACCACAAGCCCGGATTGCCACCACCAAGAAAGCTTCTGCGCCAAGCCGAGGACAGCAGTATTGGTGGGGACAGTGATACCACTTTAGAAGAGCATTGACTCCAGAAGCAGACACGAGCGTAGACGCATCATCAATGGTGTATCATCAATGGCCATGTAACAGACTCCGCAAGGCTGTCGAACACGGTGTGTTAGCTCAAGTATAACTAAAACATGACCAAAACGCAATTCCCGTTCGTATAACGGCTAGTATGCTCGCTTGTCACGCGGGAGATCGGAGTTCGATTCTCCGACGGGAAGTTCAATATTCTTTTCCTTTTTGTTCACTGTGCTCACAGACTGCTGTCGGTCCGTCCATCAATGACTGAGTTATCCGTTTTGATCAGTAACCCCCCAGTGCTATCGATCAAGCACTCCCTCCCGCCTGGCCTCTGAGCCTGGGGACATGTAGTGGACAGCCGCCCATGGGGCGGCCTGGATCCCATCACAAAGCCCATTCACATCTAAGGCGCGTAGTTCGCCCACGCCGTCCAACCTCTTCTCTGTCTTGGCCCATTCTCATACCAGCGCCAGGCTGCACATATTTGGCTTTCGAACCCACTTGCGATGCCACCTTATCACAAGCTCGAAACGAGGTGAGGCGAGGCAGCCGAGACGAGATGGTCAGCACCGGCCCGCCACGACCTCCACCTCCACCGGATTGCGTGCGATAGCGTGCAGCACGTCCATCTCGGCGTCCTGAGACGCACATTGTGCGCGTCAACCCATCAGTCCGTCCGCGGTCCGGCTAGTCAGGTTTGCGTGATTCGAGCGCATCGCGCGCCATTCGTCATTCGGAATGCCTCGTCCACGTAGATATCGTGCATGCTCACCAGGAAAGCAGGGCCGGCCTCGGCAGGGGCGGCCAACATCACTGGCGTCGCGATGTCGACGAGGACTGCCGCTCGGCCTCCCGCAACTTTGACTTGACAGCTAGCGGAATTCTTCTGACACTGTACTCTTTCCCATAGACTTAGCACACGATGGCTCCTATTGAGTTTGCCTACTGGTGAGAACAGAGCTTGCTGCGACGGACTTGGCTGACGACCAGGGTGCCCAACATCAAGAAGGGCCTTGTCAACACCTCGGTCCCGCAGCGGACCAACAACTCGCTCGAGTACAATGTCAAGCTGGCGCAGATCGCTGAGGAGAAGGGCTTCACCTTTGCCTTGACGCAGATCCGCTTCATGGCCGCTGGCGACGACAGCCAGTACGAGGTGGGTGTGGCGACGACGACGACGACAACGACGACGGTGAAGTGGCGCAATCGTTCTAACCGCCCTAGTCCGTCTCCTTCTCCCAGGCTATCCTGAGCAATACCGAGAGGCTCAATGTCATTGCCGCCATCCTCCCTGGCCCGTGGCACCCTGCACTCGCGGCCAAGATCTTCGGCTCGATCGACCACTACGTTGGCGGCCGTCTGTCGATCAACGTGGTGTCGGGCTGGTGGAAGGATGAGCAGACGCGCATGGGTGTCGAGTGGCCAGAGGTGAGTGGTTATGGTCATGCACGAGGCTGAACCGAACAGCACGACAAGCGCTACACCCGTACCAAGGAGTTTATTCGCTCGATCCGCGGTCTGTGGAACGAGAACGAGTTCTCGCTCAAGGGCGAGTTCTACAACTTTGACAGGTACACGATGGAGCCCAAGCCCACGTTCCGCGTGAGCCCGTCGTCGACGAGCACCAACCATGGTACGCTCGACAGCGCCGAGCCGCCCAAGGAGGGCAAGCGCGGCCCGATCATCTTCATGGGCGGCAACTCGGCGGCCGCGCGCCGCCTCGGCGGAACCGACACGGACTGGTTCTTCTTCAACGGCAACGACGACGACCACTTTAGGCGCTGGATCATCGAGGTGCGCGAGAACGCGCGCCAGGCTGGACGCCGTATCCGGGTGGGAATCAAGTACGTTGGGGAGAGGGGGGGGGGGGGGGGGGGGGCCCCCCCCCCCCCCCCCCCCCCCCCCCCCCGCCCCCCCCCCCCCCCCCCCCCCCCCCCCCCCCCCCCCCCCCCCCCCCCCCCCCGCGCGCGCGAGACATCCAAACTGACCCGTTTAGCGGCTTCGTCATCGCCAAGCCCACCCACACCGAGGCGTACGTGAGGCTCAACGAGATTGTCGCCGGAGCCGACGAGGAGAAGCTCAAGGAGTTTATGAAGCGGTTCGAGGAAGCGGGCAAGTCGTCGCCCGAGGGCGAGGGCATGTGGGCCAACGCGTCGCTCAAAGACATTATCCAGGGCAACGAGGGCTTCCGTACAGGCCTGATCGGCAGCTACGACCAGGTCGCGCGGCGCATCATTGCGCTCAAGGCGCTCGGCGCGGACCTCATTCTCGTGGGTATCTTCTGCGACAGCTCGTACCCCAGCTGATTACGGCCCAGACCGCGTTCCTCCACTTCCAGGACGAGGTTGCCGAGTTCGGCGACCACGTGCTCCCCCTCGTGCGGCAGTACGAGCAGGAGGCGATCGACAGCGGCGAGTATGAGGCGTGGCCGACGTACGAGAACTACCCCGTCGACCCGGAGAAGGCGGCCAAGTACAAGCCCGTGGGCGACGGCAACACGACCGACCACTTTGCGCTCGCCGAGCAGATCGCCGCCGAGGTCGCGGCTGTCAACGCGGCCGAGAACGCGGCCGAGAAGAAGCGCGAGGGCGAGAACGGCGACGCGAACGGCCACGACGCCAAGCGCGTCAAGGTGTAATGTAGTTTGTATGCAGCGATGTACATGTGTGGAAGTCAAAAGTCCAGCCAGATCACCATCGGCTATTGCTGCCTGCGGTGGACTTCCGATCTTCGGAATGCCACCGGCTATGTGACCCGAGCAGTTGTGCCTGCCACTCGCAGTTACCCCACAGCACCCTCCACATCTGGTGCTCGTTGTCATCCTCACACTCGCTCACCACCCACAACTCGACAGCCATGGCCTTCAACCCCCGCCGCACCGCCCTCCTCATCTGCGACGTGCAGGAGCGCTTCCGTACGCAGCCTGCGCCTTGCACCGCTGACGGCAGGCGGCGCGATCCACCAGTTTGACGCGGTCGCGACGACCATCAACCGCATGCTCAAGGCGGCGGCGGTGGGTGCCGCCAGGAGGACAAGCTGACGCCCAGATCCTCGAGGTGCGCTGGGCCGCGCACGCGTACTAACCCCACAGGTCAAGGTCATCACGACCGAGCAGAACCCCAAGGGTGGGTGCGCCCGCCCGTGCGAGCTGACTTACCACAGCGCTCGGGCACACCATCTCCGAGCTGCAGCAGACGATCAACGCGCTCCCGCCGCACCTCAACCTCGGGACGTACGAGAAATCCAAGGTGCGTGCGGGTGGAGGGCTCCGCGCTGACGCACAGTTCTCGATGCTCACGCCCGAGGTGTGCAAGGTGCTCGGCGGGCGCTTTGCGGTCCTCGCCGACCCGAGCGCCAAGGTCGACCCCGAGGGCATTGAGCGCCTCATTGTCGTCGGCATCGAGGTGGGTCGCGGAGTGCGATTCGGATTGCTGACTACAGTCCCACGTCTGTGTACTGCAGACGTCGCTCGAGGCCGCGCGCCTCTCGGCCAAGGACGGCGGCCCGGCCCCCGTCGTCGTCGCCGACGCCGTGTCGAGCGTCAACGCCCAGGAGGTGCCCATCGCGCTCGCGCGCCTGCGCGCCGCCGGCGTCGACGTCGGCTCGTCCGAGTCGGTCCTCTTCCAGCTCATGGGCGACGCCGGGCAGTCCAACTTCCGCGACTTCCAGCGCCTCATCAAGAGCGAGATCGACAACACCAAGACGAGCCTCAAGGCCCTGCTCTAGATTCATGTCATGGTTGTATGCACTGACTAGCAGCGGTGGTGGTGGCATGGTACAAGACCGGATAGTACACGGGACAGACGGCTCACAGCTTGCTCTGGCGCTGGCGGCCAAGGAACTCTTCAACAACAATCTTCTTGATGTCGAGCTTGACGAGCTTGCCGTTGACGTTTCGGGCTGCTGTCAGCGGGGTAGTGGAACGCGTGTCCTTACGCAATGGCTCTTTGCTGATGTAGATGATAACAGGCTGGGCTGGGTGTCGCAGCCTGTGTATGTCAGCGTGGCCGGCGACCAGTGCATACTTGGATTTGACCGTCGCGAGGAGGTCAGCCTCGGTCGCCGTGGCGCCGGGGGCGAGGGACACGGCTACACCGACGAGCTCGCCCAGCCGATGATCCGGCACTGGGACGGCCGCAGCCTCGGCGATGCGCTTGTCGTCGTACACAGCGTTCTCGACTTCCACCGAGGGGATGTTTTCACCACCGCGGATGATGATGTCCTTCACTGCACTGTCAGCGCCGCCAAGCCCCGTCGCCCACGTCGGTCGGTGATGTGCACAAAGCCATCGCTGTCGATAATGGCCATGTCGCCAGTGTCCAGCCAGCCGTCCTTGTCGAGCGCCTTGGCTGTGGCCTCTGCAAAGTCAGCCAGCATCCCCCTCACACTGACGCACTCTTGTCGTTTACATATTCTTTCATGATGTTGACACCACGGGCCAAGAGGAGGCCCATCTGTCCCTTTGGCACCTCCTTGCGCGTTTCCGGGTCGACTATCTTGACCTCGGCGATCGGGATCGGCGCACCGACAGTCGTTGGCTGGAGTCAGCAGTGTCTTCGTACACACGCAGCCCACCCTCTCGACATAGTCCTGCCCATTGACTGCGATGTGCATGGCGTTGGTCTCAGTCATTCCATAGCCGTGACTGATGGACGAGCTGGGCCAGCGTTTGCTGAGGTCACCTGGGAGACCCCTCGGCGGAGGCGCACCGCCGTAGCTGACAGAGACCATTTCAGTTTCCTTGGGCAGCAGGGGCGACTGGAGGATGGCCGTCACGACAGCAGGCACGCCGCCGATAACGTTGACCTTCTCGCTCTTGATAAGGTCGAGCGTCGCCCTGGTGCCCCACCGGCGCATAAAAACGAGCTTGAATCCCGAGGCGATGGCGCGCACGAGCCAGCCAAGGCAACCTGTGACGTGGAAGAAGGGGATCGGGACCAGCATGATTGGTGTGACGGGGAAGGGCGTGGTCAGTATCGTGCGGAGATCACCACCCTGTCGCAGGCCGTCACGGAGCGCCGCTGGGTGTCAGCGGAGAAGGGCAGTGAACCTACGCGTGAAGTTGCTGAGCACGCTGTGCATCGAGGCACGCTGCGTAGAGAGAACACCCTTGGGCAGACCGGTAGTACTGGTATCAGGCGGGTCTCGCGGCTGAATACTCACCCAGAGGTGAAGAAGATGGTTGCGTCGCTCTCTGGTCCGAGTTCCTCTAGGCCGTCGCCGCGCTCCACAGCCTCGATGAGCTTGGGGTCGGGGTTGATCTCACCGAGCGCCTAACCATCAGCCCGGTTCGGCTTAGTAAATACCCACTGGCAGGCGCGCCTTGCCCGGAAGGTGGTCGATACTGCTCCAGCAGTAGAGGTTGGTGACACCACGACGTTTCATCTCGGCCTTGTGCACGCCGATGATGGAAGCGACGTGCTCGTCGACGAGCGTGATCTTGGGCTTGCTGATCTGGAGGCAGTGCATCTGTGGCTTGGACGTGCTGCACGTCAGCCGTGCCAGCGGCGCCTGAGACCTACAGCGTGCTGTTCAGGAGGACGGGCACAGCTCCGAGGAGGTGAACCGCCATGAAGGCCACGACCCATCTGCGTAGTCAGCTGTGACGTGTCTTCGCTGGGCTCACTCGGTGCTGTTCGAGCCGCCGATGGCGACGCGCGTGCCGAGGCCGACCCCCTGGCTCTTGAGCCATGCAGCGAGGCGGACAGCGCGTGTGCGGACCTGGCCGTAGGTCACTGTCTCGCGGGCGGCGTCCGCGGCCGGAGGCGGGAGGGGCGATGAGATGAACTCCTTGTCGGCGTGCTCCTCGAGCTTGAGGTCGAGGAACGCGCGCCAATGGGGCGGCGCCTGGGGTCAGCGGAGCTGGCACAACTGCATACATGGAGCCAGGTCTTGTATGTGCGGCCGTTGATCTCGACGGTCGTCGTCTCAAAGGGACTACCTTTGGACGTGATGATGGCATCGCCTGGGGTCAGCCGGTTGCGCAGGGTGCGGCTTACATTCTGCGATCGTGGGCTTGTGTGCCATGGGGAATGAGTGTGGGGGGTGAGGGGGGGGGGGGGTTTGGCGAGTGGTGCGTTAATGAGTGTGTTAAGGGTGAGTGAGTTAGTGGGCGAGTGGGTGAGTGAGAGAGAGCTCGAGTACGATAAGCAACATGACACGGGCTGCGTTGCGTTGCGTTGCCTTGTGGACCACTGTGAGCAAGTGACACTGGCCGCCGGTTGCGAGAGTTGCTGTGACCGGCCCGGGCACTGGCCTTTTATCGTCATAGTCATTGAGTGTGGAAGCGTGCCTGAATAGCCGGTGGACGAGGCCAGTGGTGGTCACTTGTGGCGACAGTCGAGTGTCAACCGAACCCAACGTAAAGAGGATGAGGCGACCCAAAGCTGATGGCGAGGATACATAACGCGCGTGGTGTTGGGCATGACGGATGGAACTGCCGCCTTGTCAGTGGCTGCCGTCGGCAAGGGGGTATGTAGGTGCCAGCAGTGGGGTTGGGGAGAGGCCTCTGCACCGTCTCCACTGCGAGTAGCTACCTGCCTTGCGCTACACCAGGAGGGTGAGGGCCATGTGGTCCAAGTTGGCTGGGATACTTGACATGATCGCCTCAAACTTACCTGGCCGATCACCGCCCGCCCCGTCCATTCCGCCAGAGGCGTCGCGCCGTGGCAGTCTTGACGGACGGCGACTCCGAGCCGCCGTGATCACCCACAACTCACGAAGCACTTGCGACACAGCTTGGACCGCCTCGACTACTCGTTTCTCACATGCACAAGCACGATCAGCAACCCCGACACGGAGCACCCCGCACCGCTCCCGAAGTAAGCGCTATCCAGTATGCGGCATCTCCTCAGATGCCAGTTGGCGCGGCCACGCCCGTCTTGGGCTGGGATAGACCACTGGGGCGATATGCATTCCCGCCATGGCGGACACGGCGTGCCCAGTTGCACAGATCCACATTCCCGTATTACCCCCCCTCTGCCTACTAAGCGCGCCGATGCACATTCACCGGACTGTATGGCGGCATCGGACCGACGGAGCGGACTCGTGGACTCGGCACGTGACTGATCGGATATCACCGACGCGCACGGCATCTCGCGCGCTCTTAAGCCAACAAGATGGCGACGAGTCGACAGCATACTCACCGCCAGACTCACCATGACCACCCACCCGTACCTCCCGCCGCCAATAGCCAACCTCTCGGTCTGGCAGCGCACGGTGCGCTCGCACCCCCTCCTGAATGCGGGCGCGGGCGAGCCGCTCCCAGCGTCCGCCGACGTCGTCATCATCGGCGGCGGCATATGCGGCGCCCTGCTCGCCCACTCGCTAGTCAACGGGCCCGACCGGCCGCGCGTCGTGCTCCTCGAGGCTCGCGAGCTCGCTTCCGGCGCGAGCGGGCGTAACGCAGGCCACTGCCGCCCCGACGCCGCGCGCGGGTTCACAAAGTTTGCCTCGCTGCACGGCGCGGCCGAGGCGCGCCACATCCTCGAGTCGGAGGCCGACGTGCTCGCTCGGTAGGTCGCACTCTGTGGGCTGCAGCTCACCCCAGTGCCGACGCGTTCATCAAGCACTACGGCGTCGACTGCGAGTGGACCCTGCGCAAGACGTACGACGCGTGCTTGACCCCCGAGTTCAAGCGACACACCGAGATCGCGGTGCAGGGCCTGCGGAATGCCGGGGGCACCCCGAAGCTCGAGCTGCTCGAGGGCGACGCCGTCACCGAGACGCGCACCCCCGCGTCCGCGGCGTTCAAGTGGGACGCGGCGACCGTCAACCCGGCCAAGCTCACGCTCGGCGTGCACCAGGTCACGCTCGACGAGGCGGGCGGGCGGTACGCCATTTTTGCGTGGACGCCCGTGCACTCGGTCACGGGAGCCGAGGGCGCGTGGAGCGTTAACACGCCGCGCGGGGCCGTCGTCGCCCCCAAGGTGGTGTTCGCGACGAACGGATATACCGGGGCCGTGGTGCCCGAGCTCGCGGGGCTCGTCAAGCCCATCCGCGCGCAGGCGCACAAGCTGTCGCCTGCGCCCGCCGGCGCGGCCGCCTTCCCGCCTCTCGACGCGAGCTACTCGCTGCGGTACAGTCCGGACGTGTTCTACTCTGTCGCGCCGCGGCCGGACGGCAGCGTCATTCTCGGTGTGTCGCGGGTCGGCGACGCACCCGGCGTGGCCGCCACGACGGAGGACACGGTCGACGACGCGAGCTGGCACCCGTCGATCGCGGCACGCGGGCTCGAGACGTTCCCAAAGGTGTTTGCGGCCGGCGGGTGGGCGGCGCCGTGCCGTGCCGAGCTGGACGCGGCGTCGGCCGCCGCCGCGCGCGGGTCCGTCGGCACCGACGTGCCCCTCGGCATCGGCGGCCGCGGCTTCGAGTACGCGTGGACCGGCACGATCGCCGTTACGCCCGACGCCGTGCCGTTTGTCGGTGCCGTGCCGGGCAAGAAGGGTCAGTACGCCGCGCTTGGGTACAACGGACACGGGATGGCGCGCATCTTCCTGTGTGCGCCGGTGCTGGCAGAGTACATGCGCACTGGGGAGTGGGATGTGGCCATGCCCCGCAGCTTCCGCCTCACGCCCGAGCGGCTTGCGCGCCTGCGTGCTCCGGCCCAGGCGCGGCTGTAGCGTGCGTGGTGTGGCTGTAGGTGATGGTAATGATGCATGATGGACATATGTGTGTGGGCGCTGGCCCGGGCGTGGGTGGGTGGGAGCAGGCGCGAGTGTTGTTGCGCCCCGATACGTGTCGACTCAATGACCATCCATCACTTCTCATTGTTCCCACTTGATCCATACACTCTGCCTGTACAATGGCCGCCACGGCGTCTTCCCTCGGCATCCAGCATCCGCGGCACTCGTCGATCAAGGCCGCTGTCCGCCCCGTTCCCTTCACCTTCAATCTTGCCACCCGCGCGCGCCCCCTGCCAGCGTTCAAGGCGACAACCCCGCCCGCCGCTGCCGCGCCACTCAACCCGTTTCTCTGCTGGCCGGGCATGAGTGACGAGCTCGACCTGGGTGACGCCGAGTCAGTGCACAACAGTCCCGAGCCCAGCATCGAGTCGGGTACCATGCCCAGCACTGGTCGGAAGCACCATGGTGAGGAGGCAGCTCCGGAGGACCGTGGTGCGGAGTCAGCCCCTACTCCGACGAACACGAGCTCTACGGCCTTCCCTGTGTCGCCGCCTCTCACTCCGAGTACGCCTTCGACACCTTCCACGCCTTCGCCAATCCTCACGCCACCTGCCGCTTGTGAGCTGTCGGCGGACCTCGCAGTCGCCAGCGGCAGCTCTCTCCTCCCGCGTACCCAGCTGCAGCGTTCTCCCCACATTCTAACGCCGTCGGTCGACCTCGGGGAGTGGGTGGAAGTCTCTTCCTTCGAGGACGGTCACGGTGGTCGTGACAATGGCGATGCCGCTGCCGAAGACGACTGGCTCGGCGTCGAGCTGAGCCTGTCGCTCTTGGTCATCGGCACCGGTGTGTGTGGCGTTCTCCCCATCGACCAAACAGCCAAACCATCAGTCTCCGCGCCCAGTGACGAGACATCAGCAACAATCGATGCATAGCATGTGTGGTGTGTGGCGAGGGAAGGCACAGCCGCGCCACGCGCCGAAGTTGACGGTCCGTTGTGGCACATTGTCTTTCGCCAGCCAGTATTTGTGGCACCGCCCACCTCCACTGCCCCACGAGCTGCAGTGGTACTAACCTCTTCGTCCCCACGGAGCCCGACATCAAACCCACGGCTAAGCTCGGGCCGTGTCTTGCGCTTCATAACACGCCCACGGGTGCCGGCGCCAGCGCATTCACGCCGCCATCAACCCCACCCCACCCCACGCTACCATGAAGCCGTGGCTGTTCGCGACTGGGTGGGCGATGCTGGCTCCAGCGCCGGCGCCGACGCCGACGCCAGCGGCGCCAGGCCCCCTCGCAGAACACGCCAATGTGTCGCTGCCTGATCCTGTCCCTGCCGCCCTGGGTTTACTCCAGGTCCACTTTGGGGCTGCAACGCCGATGAACCAACACGGTGCCGGCGCCGACAGCGCCGTCAGCCCGCTGCCATCTGCGCCGCCGCCCGCACCCCCGCTCGTCGGGGCCGACGCCTCGACGCCACCCGACTCCTCCACACCCCCCGACGTCGCCACCTCCCCCGACCTCGGCCTAGCAATGGACCCCGTCGTGACCGTCACCTCGGGCCTGAACGACTGGACGTGCCGCGCCCGGCCCGGCCGCGACCCCGTCATCTTCCTGCACGGGCTCGGCATGCCGGGCGCCATCAGCTGGATCACCAAGGCGCCGCTGGTCGCGTCGCACGGGTACTGCGTCTTCACGCCTACGTACGGGTGGCACGTGTTCCCGTGCTGGGCGAGCATGCGGCGCAGTGCGGCGGAAGTCGGCGCCATCGTCGACCGTGTGCGCGCGTCCACTGGCGCTGAGCGCGTGCATCTCGTCGGCCACTCGTCCGGCACGACGGTCGCGGCGTACTTCCTCAAGTTTGGCGGCGCGGACCGCGTCAACGCGTTCGTCGCCTTCGGGTCGAACTTCCGCGGCACGACGCTGCTCGGCCTGTCGCGCATCGTGCGCGCACTGCCGGGGGCAGGCAGGCTGCTCGTCAGCGTGTGCCCGTCGTGCGACGAGATCCTCCCCGGGTCCACGTTCCTCGCCGACCTCGCCGAGGGCGGGTTCACCGTCTCCGGCCCGGCGTACACGTCCATCGTGAGCCGGCTCGACACGGTCGTCCTGCCGTACACGAGCGGCATGATCGATGAGCCAGGGGTCAGCAACATCGTCATCCAGGACCACTGCCCCGACGACCGTGTGCGCCACATCCTCCAAGCTGTCGACCCGAACGTCACCAATCTCATCCTCTGGGCGCTCGCTGGCAAGGTGGGGCCGCTGCCTGTGTGTCTTCCGTTCCGTATCCCCGGTCGCAGTATCGAGAACACGACGACCGGCACTGATCCCATCCGCAAGATTGTCATCATCGTTGCTGGCGACCGGGCGACCGAAGCGCTGGATTGAGGGGGGCGGGTGGAAGTGTTCAAGCTGTTCAGTCAAAGTGTCCGATCAGTCTCTAACAAAGTACTGCCCTGTGTCAGTATGTAGTCATGAAGCACCACAGCCCCCACACGCAACTCCCACACCCCTCCCTCGTGCTCGAGCCCAATACATGTGCGGCATGCCGCGGTACAAGTGAAGCAAGCCGAGCCGAGTCGTATTAAGCTCTGGCCCAATCATTGCTTGCAGTGTGGTAGTTGAAGATGTGTGCCTCGCGAGGCCGCTGATGTGAGGATGTGGAGGTATCAGACGGGGGTAGGGGGTAAGGGGTACAGCCAGCTCATCTCGTCGGTGCTGCTTAGTTGGCAGCAGAGTGGCGGTCGTAGATGCCGACAACAATGGCGTGGTCACGCTCGTAGGGCTCGAGGGTGAGCTGCTCCTTGGGCTTGATGCCCTCCTTGCGCATGTTGTTGACTTCGGAAGCGAAGACCTGAGCGGCGGGCGCAGTCGAGTCGATACAGTTGGCCTTGATCGAGATGACAATGGCACCACCCTGCTTGAGGAAGTGGTGGGCGTTGAGCGCAATGATACGAGCCTGATCAGGCTGGGCAACGTCGGCGAAGATGACATCGACCATCTGCAGGAGCATGCGGTACTTCTGGGGGTGACGAGCGTCGTCGACAATGGGGATAACGTTGGTGCGCTTCTTGGCCATGCCGATCAGGTCACGGCCGGGACGGTGAGAGAACTCGACGGCGTAGACGACACCCTCGGGGCCAACGACATCGGCAACGTGCGACACTGACGAACCAGAGGCGGCACCGAGGTAGAGGACCTTGGCTCCGGGCTTGATCTGCAAAGTTGGTCAGCGGCTGCTCCCCATCCATCCATCCGTGCATCCACACTCACGTGGATGTTGTCAAGACCACCGAGGATACCAGCAGCAAGCTTCGAACGGAAGGGGTTCCAGACACGGTACTCGATCTTCTCCTCCTCGCCGGCCTCGTTGGTCTGGGCGACGCTGATGCGCTTCTCGCCGTAGACCGACTCGCCGGGGGTAAGGTTGCGGGTGACGAGGAGGTGCTCCTTGCCCTTGGCAATGTAGACACCCTCGTGACGGTGGGGCTCGATGGTGACAGCGCCGGCGCCCTTCTTGCCGAGGCCGCCCTTGGCACCACCACGTCCACCACCGGCACCACCACGACCGCGAGGAGCTCCGCGACCTGGTGTTGTTGTCAGCACACGCGCAACGACGCCTCCAGTCACAATCTGTACGCACCACGGCCACCGGGAGCGCCACGGCCACCGGCACCACCGCCACGGCCACCACCGCGTCCGCCGCCGAACGAGGCACCACCACGGCCGCCGCCGCGTCCGCCGCCGAATCCACCGCGACCACCGCCGCGTCCACCGCCGCGTCCGCCGCCACCGCCACGGTCACCGAAAGCCATTTTGAGAGAGTTGTTTTTGGGGGAGGGGTAAGGGTTGTAGAGGGTGTGATGTGAGTGCAACACTCGTTGATGACAAGTGTGTGTGCAGCGAGGAGTGACCCAGTGTGAGTGAGCGACCAGGACGAGAGGGCCAATTTTCGAAAGGGCCAGTCAAGATTGCGTTGGGATAAATTATCAAAAATAAATGGAAAAGAAAAACGGGACAGGTGACCGGCAATGCTGCAAGTGGAGGTTGTTCAAGGACTCGTGCCTGGAAAGGTATTGGCAGCGTTGTAACAATTTGGTGCCGTTTGGATCAAGGTGATTAGGTTCTGGGCGCGGAACGAAGAATCGGCCGGCCCCCACCAATAACAGCAAAGTCAGTCGGCAGAGAGAGCGCAAAGCGCAAAGGCAGCCAGAGCGCCGCAGACCCCTGAGTTGAGTGGTGGTTGGTCACTCGCACTTTGACTTGCTGCTCACAGTGCCGCTCGCTCGCAGTGCCGCCGCTGATGCCGCCGCCGCCTCGGCCGTGCCGCCGTCGCTCAGCTCGCTCACTCACTTTCGTAGGCTGCTCGACTTGCTGCTAGTCGTCCTAGTCGTCCGCGTCGGCCACCTCGGAGCAGACGACACTGACTCGTCGTCCCCCTCGTACCCGCCCATTCCTCGTTCTCCTTGCGACTACGGCATCCCATTGCAGCCAGCACCAAATCCATCCGCCCCCCTCCACCCCACACTGGCACCAGCCTGCCTGCCTGCCCACCCCTCCAATCCCCTCCCCCCTTGCTCGTCCCTACCCCTTCTCGTCTTCAAACGACAAGCATCATCGCATCGGCACAAAGCAAACCCACTCCCTCTATCTCTCTCGACCCACCCACAACGCACTTGTACTATTGCATACACACACACGCACACACGCACACTGCCATCCCCACGCATCTAAAGACAACTAGACAACACTCTGCTTGCAGCGCTTCCTATCCCGGCACGCCCCGCCCCGCCGCTCGCCGATCCTACCACCACCACCGCTTGCACCACAACCTTCCATCTTGCAGACTCTTGTTTCCACAGACAAAGCTCACGTGAGTCCCTTCACTCCACCTCTTCCTTGTCTTCCTTCAGCATTGCAAAGTCATCATAATGCCTGCGTAATAGCAAGGCGATGCGTCGACCTTTTAGACCATCTCGTCCATGCCCATTGTCAGCCTCGGCGCTACCCCGGTCCGCGAAACCCACGTTGCTGACATTACTTTAAGAGTAGGGCTTGGTCGACTCGAGCCCCCTTCACCACTTCCACCCCATGGCCGCACCAGAAGCAAGTACTGGGAGCAGGCCGACGGCGGCATCACCAATGCCAGCCCCAGCTGCTCCTCCTCAGCAGCAGCCTCCTATCGACGGTGGCATGCCCGTCCCAACCTATCCTTCCCTCGCCTACAACCCTGTTGCTGGCCCCTCACAACCACACCCGGGAATGATGCCTCAACAATGGTACCCCCAGCCCGTCTATCCTCCCCAGTACCCAGGGCCTCACGGCGGTGGACCAAGACAACCCAACGGTGGTGGCTTCCAGCCAGGCCAGTTCCACGGCGGCTTCCAGGGGTACAACATTCCACCCCAGTTCTATTACGGAGGGCTGCCGATGCCAGGACCAGGACCCGGCAGCATGCAGAACGGCTACTACCCTCATGCCAACTACGACAATCGCCAGTATGGCGGCTACGATGGCGGCGAGGACCTCAAGTTCGCTCATCCGGGGGGTGACGACGGCGTCTTCCACCCCAACGGGCACGGCGTTCAACATGCTGGCTTCCCCCCTCCTCAGCCCTTCTACCCTCCTGGGCACCCCTACGCCTATGGAGGAGGAGTGGGATATCAGCAGTTCCCTGGTGGTGGGGGTCAGTTCAACCGCATGGGCGGCGCTGGTGGGTACAGACCGGATGGCTTTGTCGTGCCAGAACAGGCGCAAGCACCACCGGCTCCCGCCCCTCCCCCTCCTACCTCGAGCAAGGCCTTGAACCCAGCCGCTGCGGGCTTCAACTATGTGCCCCCCATCCGCAAGGTGTCTGTGCCCAACGGTGGTAGCGCAAATGGTCACGATACACAAACGCCTGTGCCGCCAGCACCACAAACTGCCCCCGAAACGGCAAAGCCACCAACAGGGGATCAGCCTGCTGCAACCACCAGCTCCCTTGGCTTGTCATTAGAACCTCCCGCTCCAGTTGCTGAGGTTGCCCCGGAACCAGCACAAGCGGTGACGAAGCCGGCAGAGGACAAGCCGATTGTCACGCCTGACGCACCAGAGGCTTCGGCTCCGGAGATTCCACCGGTCGTCGCCGAGTCAACGCCGTCAGTGCCGCCCCTTACATTTACCGGCGACACTGTTATCGGCTACACTTCTCCACCACCAAAGAAGGCCGCTCCTACACCACGTCGTCCCCAGGCGTCCGACCCTGTCCATCTTCGCCCATCCCGACCAGCACACGACAGTGCCGTGGGCAACTCATATGCCAAGAGTCTGACGTTGTCGATTCCTGCGACTGTCACGACGGAGCACTTTGCTGGTGTCGCTACCAAGCGCTCTAGCCGCGGACGGCCGTCGCCAGAGGGCAAGGCGGTGTTCATCCTCGGGGCTGCTGGTGGCCGTCCCCTGCCCCCTCTCTCTCTCGTCTTTGGACTCATTTCCGAGCCGGCGATGCCGCCTGCTCCGGCCCCTGCTGCCAAGGCCGAGACGTCGGCGGCGACTGTCGCCCCCGTCGTTGCTGCTCCTCGTGCCAAGCCTGCGAAGCCCAGCTCGTGGGCTGCACTCCTTCGCACCAAGGAAACAAAGCCAACAGGCACACCAGACAGCCTGTCTGTTGCGCCCTCCTCCACCGTGCCGTCGCCATCCAAGTCATCGGTGTCGCTGCCTTCAGCGCAGGATGGCCCCAGCACACCAATGTCGGCGGCTGGAGCCTCCCTTCCGCCGTCCTCCGGCCCAGCACCTGCCCAGCCCCGTCCCGCATTCAACTATGCGGCCGCCGCTGCGATCGGCACGGCTCTGACTCCCGCTGAGGACTTGGCGCGCCTCCTGACCGAGGGCCTCCGCGCTCGCCCCGCTCAAGCTATCGCACCTGTTGTACCCCGCGGTCTTATCAACACCGGCAACATGTGCTATGCCAACACTGTGAGTTTCGTCCTTTTTATCATTGCTGACATGTAGATTCTCCAGGTTCTTGTCTACTGCCCTCCATTCACCGAGCTCTTTGAGGAACTTGGCAAGCGTCTGAAGGCCGACCTGGCCCGCAGAACACCATTGCTCGAGGCCATGATCGTCTTCCTTCGCGAGTTCGCCCCAGGGCCCTCGAACAGTGGAGCATCTACGCCCAAGGGCAAGGGCCGCGATACCAAGAATGCGTTTGTGCCTGAGAACGTGTACGACGCGATGAAGGAGAACAAGCGTTTCGACTCGATGAGGGTGAGTCTGAAAGGGTATAGTGGGTTGCTGACTTTGATAGAGAGGTTTCCAGGAGGACGCCGAAGAGTACCTTGGTTTCTTCCTCGACACGCTGCACGAGGAGATGCTTGGTCTGTACTCGCGCACTCAGCCAGCACGCTCCGTAGCCAAGCAGGCTGCTGTCAACGGCGACGAGCGTACTATTGACCGCCCTGTCTCGCCCGGCGCAAACGACAATGGCGGAGACGACTGGCTGGAAGTTGGCAAGAAGCAGAAGACGCATGTGGTCCGGACGGCTGAGACCAAGGACTCTGCGGTTTCAAAGATCTTTGGTGGCACGGTTCGCTCTGTGCTTCACACCCCTGGCTCGAAGGACAGCGTGTCCGTTGAGCCGTACCAGCCTCTGCAGCTCGACATTCAGGCCAAGGAGGTGCTCACTCTGGTCGATGCCCTCCGTCACCTGAATGAGCCTGAAGTCATCCAAGGTGTTTGGTCCCAGGCTCGCAATGCCAACGTCGACGCCACCAAGCAATTGTCCCTGGACACCTTCCCTCGCGTTCTCATCCTCCACCTCAAGAGGTTTGTTTACGACTCTCAGGAGCAGGACGTTGTGAAGCGTTCAAAGCCAATCTCGTACCCCAGCGAGCTTGTGATTCCGCAAGGTGAGTTGGACGCCGTAACAGCCCAACTGACATACCCAGAAATCATCTCTCCATCAAAACGGACCGCTCAGCATGTCAAGTACCGCCTGTTCGGTGTCGTCTACCACCACGGCCACTCGGCAACTGGCGGCCACTACACTGTCGCCGTTGCCCGTCCAGATGGCACCGGATGGCTCCACTTTGACGATGAGCTCGTGCAGCCTGTCCCCATCGAAGACGTTGTTGTCAGCGAGGAGGAGGCACGAAGCGGCAATGGTGGCTTGATTGGCGGCCGCGAGCGCACCGCCTACCTCCTCTTCTACCAGCGTGTCCGATAGAGCGTCACCCATCAGAGCAGCATACCCTAGTCCCGGGATACCCCCCAAAAGACATCACGACAATATCCTCACAAGTCAACAGCATCATCGGCGTGATCTCGTTAACACATTGACGCACACCACCACCACCACCCACATCCATCACATTAGTCTCACATCCCTGGCCCCCATGATCCCACACTGTCTTGTCCCTGTTGGTCTCTACCCGCTAGGCATTGGGTTTCGGTATGTCATTCGTAGCAATGCACAGCATGCACTTGGCAGTACTGGTGAAAGGAAAGGGGAGCCGGCGAGCAAAGAAGGGTTGATTGGGGTGGGTCGACTTTTGCAACCTCAGGCTCGCTATTCCAACCTTGGCAAGAGCAGGACATTGTGGTGCTGGAGGCATGCGCAGACCCCACCCGACGACGTTGAGGATGCACAACGCCTCCGCCGATGCATTGTGTGGCCGCTGGCGCGAGACCGCACCCAGGGTGAGGGGGATCAGATTTATATACATCCTAGACTCGCGGGAGCATCGAAGAATCTTGCAAGAGTTCTATTACACCGTTGGTGAAACGGTATCATGCGTCGTTGCCATCGACGCGGCAGGGGTTCGACTCCCTTACGGTGTATTACAAAGCGTGAAAGCGCTTATACCTTTTGTATCACAATCCTATTGGTCGCCGTTTTCTAATGCTTCCTGTTTGTATTTGAGGTTTGTTAGCTCCCGGAGGGATTAGAGATTGCGAATTGTGAATCTCTTTCCGCCAGCCGCCAGCCGGCGCCACCATTATTCTGCCTGTTCAACCCGTCGTCTTCTTGCAGCTACTCTGTCTCTACTACTCTGTCTGCTCTGTCTACTCTGTCTCCATCAAACGATAACAACATCCATTTCAGCAAAAGAGCTCACCCCAATCCTCGGTTGGACAACCGCAACACCTCCAGTCATTGCCAGAACTGCCAAGCTCACTAAGCTCACCTCTATCCTATTGTTTACGTGTGTTGCAACCCTTGCGACCCGCTGGAATCCTCTTGTCGATGAGGAAGATTGCTGTAGGCGTGGGCAGTGCTCCAGAGTTCCAGATAGACGCTTCAAGTGATCAGATATGCGCGGGGCGTGGTGGCTTGGCTGGGCCGCGGGCCGCGGGCCGGGAGGGCGCAAGGGCGCAGCTCGCACTTCTCCGCTCGGACCTTCCTTCTGCACCACTCCTTCATCCTTTCGCCAATTCTGTAACAGCAGCGCCCCCTTTGATGGACGCACTGGTGTACACCCGACCTGCCTCGCGGTCACGATATCCCTGTTCAACTTCATCCAATATCCCTCAACTTCATCCAATACCCAACCTTTCCAACACCCATCGCCTCAAGCACCCGTGGCACGTCCACAACCTCGGTTACCACTCCTCGTCACATGACACGCTCAGATTCAACAGGAAAGAAACGACACGCGTCTGTAGGCTGTTGCTTCTGGGACCGGCACGGCAGGGAAGGACCGGGGAGGGGACACGGAAGCGTCTGGCGTGGTCGGGGCTGTAAGCCCCGGCGTCAGCGTGGCCACGAGCGGCGTGGGCGGGGCTGTAAGCACCGGCGTTGCCGCGACCACCGGTACCCTTTCCCGCACGTCCACGCTGCTTGAGCCGCTGGCCTTCGCACCCGCAGACACCTGAGCACGCTGTCTGGGACTGGCGATGAGGGAGCACGTTCTATGGCCACGAGCAGCGCCGGCGCCGCTGCGACTATTGAATCAATCTCCTTCGCCCCCGATGCACACGGCCTCGGGTGCTGACTGGTGGTGTTTCGCTGGCTTGTGGTGCTTCGCTCCGCCACAACTACCACGATTACAACTACCACGCATACCACGACAAAAACGACAATAACTACCACGACGACAACTACCACTGACACGCTACCGCAACTACCACCGCTACCGCTGCCACCACGCTACCACAACTACCTCAAATACCACGACTACCATGACTACACTCACTGTAACGCTAACGCTTCTACAACTACCACGCTGTCGCGACTACCACCCCTGCCGCGACTACCACGCTGCCGTGACTACCACCGCTGTCGTGCTGCCCCGACTACCACCGCTGCCGCTACACCACAACTACCACGCTGCCGCTACCACCACTACCACAACTACCACAACTACTACGCTACCACCACCACTACCACCCCCACAACTACCACGCTACCACCACTACAACAGCTACCACGCTACCACAACTACCACGCTGCCGCGACTACCACCGCTGCCGCGCTGCCCCGACTACCATGCTGCCGGTACTACAAAAACCACGCTGTTGCGACCACGACTGCCACGCTACGACTACCACACCTACCACGCTACCACACTACCACGCTACCACGGCTACCACGCTACCACGCTACCACACTACCACGCTACCGCGCTACCACAGCTGCTGCAGGTGTCCCGGCCGACATGCTACCACCCTACTACGACTACCGCGCTGCCACAACTACCACAACTACCACCCTACCACAACTACCACTCTAACTATCTCAGCTACCACCCTACCACAACTGCCACTCTACCACTCTACCACAACTGCCACTCTACCACTACTGCTGAACCATAGATCCACAGCTGCCACGCTACGACGCGTGCCCTAGCCGCCGGGCACGCGTGCGCCCACCATGGGAGGAGCAGGCCATGCACCTCTGCGAGTCAATCACCAGCCCCAGACGGGCTGCCCCTCACTGGGCAGCGTCAGACGACGGAGAAGGATGTGCTACCATACCTCACCACAGCTACCCCAACCACCACGACTACGCCAACTACCACGACTACCCTCACAATCACCTCACCATGACTCCCTGAACTACGCTCACTACCACGACTACGACTAGGACCACCACAACCACAGCTACCACAGCTACTGCAGCTACCACGGCTATCACCACTACCACGCTACCACCAATACCACGCTACCACCACTACCACGCCACAACCACTACCACGCCACCACCACTACCACGCTACCACACTGCCCGCCATTACAACTCCTCATCCCTCTCCATCTCATACTGGAGACTGCAGGTATGGCTCCTTTTAGGGCCGGCATTTGCTTGCGGACACGCATGGCCCGCTCCTCAAGAGACAAGTGGCGGGGGGAACCAGTATTTACCCAAGAACTGTATGCTGCAGATGTACCAAGTTTTCGGAGTGGCCCGCGCGCAGAAGTGGAAGGAGGTGCGTCCCGAAAAGGGACGTGTGAGGGGACGGTGGTGGGCGAGAGAGTCGGAGCGGAGAAGCCTAAAGGATTATGGTCGAGAGATTATGGGGTCACAGCCGCAACCCAACTACAACAC